>CM067066.1:18254190-18434190 GCA_033980235.1 Diadema setosum | reverse complement strand
AAACGTATACAGCCCTTTGCTGTCACTATATATATATATATATATATATATATATATATATATACAGTAATCTAAAGGAATTCCAGTGCTGACATAATAATTGTTCGTTATCACTGTTACTCGGTATCCCCCTGAATTGACATCGGAGAAAATTGCACTAAACGTTTTAGTTTATTACACCTTATAACAAATTTACCCACATCACCCAATAAGCGAGGTCTCTTGCATTAAATGCTTCAGGCAAAATGTGATATTGACTGCTGCAAAGAAAGATACAAAGTGCGACTTTTGATTGACACCAGGACTTGACATGTTTATGAAGGTCTTGAAGCTGATCCAGGTGAGTTGCTACAGTAATTCCGATTGGCACATAAAAAAAAAAAAAATCTGTATTTTCAAAAAGGCATCGCGTTACATGGGTTGTTATTTCACCTTTTTTTTTGCCTGTTTGCCCATTGTGAAATTATTTCCGGAAGCTTTGGGTCTCTTCATCTGCCTTCAGGGCATTTTGTCACGCCCACTAAGAACCTCCTCAAGAGTTTAAACGCTTCATTTTGGCTACTCACAGTACAGGTAGAGGTATTCTGGCATTCTTAAAATCAGCCGACGCAAGCAAAATTCAACATTTCTTTAGATATCCTGGATGAGCATACGAGCTCATCCAGCATGCTGTTAATCGAGTGATCCTCGTCCTAATCTCCGCTTTTTAGCAGATCATGTTTTCCATCGCTATGTCCTATCTTTATCATTATACATCTATTCGGTTACAGCTCGTTATTCCGAATGTTCGTTATTCCGAAGGCTGTTCAGTCCGAAGATTCGTTATTCCGAAGGTTCGTTTTTCCGAATTTCATTTTCGGATTTACAAATCTTCGGAATAACGAACCTTCGGAATAACGCCACAAATGTTCGGATTAACGAACCCTTTTTCATTTTCGGATTAACGAACCTCTAGGTATAGGGAATTTGTGTGTTTCGGATTAACGAACCTTCGGAATATCGAACCTTCGGAATAACGAACAGCACCCATCTATTCGTATAAATATTCGTATAAATCTTTTGTATTGTGCTTTATGACTTAATGTACTTACAAATTGTTAAACTATATAATCTGTCAAGTGTATATTTCACATAATGTGCTACCTTTTGTTGAATGGAAATAAAATTTAAGTGAATTGAAATGAAAATCAACTTGAATTGGAAAGGAGGACATATACAGTCAAACCTGTCTATAGCGGCCACCTGTTGCGACACGGATTGTCGCCCCTACACGGATTGTCGCCTCCTGCTCGGGGCGACAATCCGTGACGGGCGTTGGCGGCACGGATTGTCGCCCCCTACACGGATTGTCGCCTGGCGACAATCCGTGACGCTTGTGCAGTTCCCAGTTTTTGACCTCGAAGGCGACAATCCGTGTTGGCAAAAAATTTGTTGCGACACGGATTGTCGCCCCGTCACGGATTGTCGCCCCGGGCTCGGGGTGGTTCCTCCGGTGTTAAGCTTTGGTGGGATGGGTATGACTGGTAAGTTATGCGTATGTGTGTGTGTGTGTGTGTGTGTGTGTGTGTGCGTGTGTGTGTGTGTGTGTGTGTGTGCGTGTGTGTGTGTGTGTGTGTGTGCGTGTGTGTGTGTGTGTATTGTGAGCTGCATGATATGTGATGTGTATGATTTGTTGTGTGTGTGTGTATGTGTGTGTGTGTTTGGAGTATGTAGAAGCTGTGCATGTGTGATGGTTGTATAGTGGTAGTGGTTTGTTTGTCTGTGTGTATACGTGTGCCTGTATGCTTACGTGTGTATGTGGAATATAGTGGCGTATGTGTATATCAAAGGGTATGTGATGGTGCGTGTTTGTGGGCGCAGTTTTGTGCCTGCATGAGTATCTGAGGGGTTTGGTGTTCGTGGGCTACGTAGGCCCTACGTATGTGTGTTGTGTGTGAGCGTTCTTGTGTCTACGTATAGCAAGGCCCCAGTCACATAATGCTCTGCGTCCGGCGTTACGTCCAAATAAGTCATTCTTTTTTTCTTTTATTTCTGCGGACACCCGGGGATCTCTTGCTGTCACCAGAGCATTTTACAAAACATATACGGGAAAAAATATTCGGGGCGATACGGAGAGATTTGGCACGAATTGGCACGCAATTTTGTTCTTTCGACTTGCATTTAAAACTTCCGAATAGACATGCGGAGAGTTGCGACTATTTACAGAGAGTTGCGGATATTTTCGGATAGTTACAGATTGTTATAAATAATTATGTACAATATGACGATCCCTGCCAAGTCAATGTATTATGACAGCAAATTCATCACATATTGGACTGTCTTACATTGTACACTGGGGAAAAGTGAAATTGAATTTCCGTACAATTTGTGAAAAGTTTTCGCATTTCTTTAATTTGCTTTACAGTAATGAAAGATATGTGAAATTTTGAACTTGAAGTTTGAATTTTATTTGTGCAGCTCAGATATGGATAAACATCATAATGTAAAGACTACATAACATAATTATACCACAAATAGAATACTATCTAGATCGATAAGTTAAACAGAGTAAGAAAATACTACTTACAGTTATGGAATAGACAAACTGTGGTTATGCTGTCATTGTGCAGCGATATTCATGACTTTCTGGGTTATGTTAAGGAGATTCTTATTATAAAGCGAAGCCTCATTTCCAGAAAAAAAAACTAATCATTAGAACATTCGGACACCCCTCCCACACCCGAATACAATAAAAAAAAAATGTAATATCCATGGAGCGTAAAGTGGGTAAGACTATAGAGAAATACTAAATTCGTTCTCATTGTATATCTTTTATCGCTGTCCCACACCTTCCCGGCCACACACACACACACACACACACACACACACACACACACACGAAGGTTCGTTATTCCGAAGTTTCGTTTTTTCCGAGGCTTCATTTATCCGAAACACACAATTCCCTATACCTAGTGGTTCGTTGATCCAAAAATGAGATTCGGAATAACGAACCTTCTGAATAATGACCCTTCGGACGAATGAGCCTTCGGACGAATGAGCCTTCAGAATAACAAACTTTTGCAATAACGAAATGTAACCCTCTTCCCACATACCGACGCACACCCGAATCGATACCACATCCTTCCTGATGAAACGATTTCCCAATAATGATAAATAAGACATAATGGACCGTATGCAGAAAAGCAGCATCCGCCCGCACGCAAGCTCCACTCCGAATTCATATACAAATCTGCCAAACAAACTCATCAAATTCAAAGCTGCTGATAAAATCAATATCAACATTTATGCCAGCAACAGCTTACTACGTATCCCTCCCCACGCGCAGCTAAAAAACACATACGCAAAAAACTGACATAATAAACACATTCTTCCATCACACACACATACACACACACACGCACGCACAAACGGACACTAAATTATCATGTGCACGCGCACATACACACTTCCTTGAAATCTCACCATGACTTTTTACATGGCATGTTTGCATGGATGTAGCCATTTAAATTATGTGTTAGTATTTCAATGATTATATCCAGAACGATATTACCCAGCAAAATGTGCTTCGAGGGCGGGCGACAATCCGTGCCGCCAGCCCCCTACACGGATTGTCGCCAGGCGACAATCCGTGTAGGGGGCGACAATCCGTGCCGACAACGCCCGTCACGGATTGTCGCCCCGAGCAGGAGGCGACAATCCGTGTAGGGGCGACAATCCGTGTCGCAACAGCCACCCAAGGGAGACGGAAAAAGTGGCCGTAATAGACAGGTGGCCGCTATAGACAGGTAATCCAACTTTGTGTGCATTGCTTACATGTACATGTATCATCGTTGTATTGTTGTACATGTACAGTGTATGTGTGTACGTATGCATACACCGTGTGTTTCATGCATTTAACTATGCCGGTGTATATGAAATTGTTGCACAGTAGCATTTTTATTGTCGTGAAGAATCGTGCATTATTAGCCGGGTTCACACGTACAAATTAGCGGGATGACGATCGCGATGCTCATCCCGAGTTTTTTTGCGAGCGTCCACACGTACCAAATTAGCGGGATAGCGATCGCGATCGGTATCCCGCTAATTTGGCAAGCGTCCACACGTACCGAATTATCCCGCTAATTGCCGATAGAGACAACAGCAAAGCCTGCAAACTGGGTCACACAGTGCCCTTCTCTATCACTGCCTGCGCGCACTTACCTTTGTCCATTGTCTTTTACGCGTCAGTGGTGTGGTTCGCGCGCTGTTGTTATTGTTCTCCAAAGAGGTGAAGGACCTCCTCGCAGAGGCCTCGCTGTTGTGATGTGCGCATTGCATGATGGGATGTAAAAACTCGAGATTCTAATCCCGACCGTTCACACGTACCAGCGCGGGGCCAATTATCCCGCTAATTGGCGAACCAGCGCAAGATTTCTTGGGATTAGCATCGCGATGCTTATCCCGCTAATTTTCGGGTTTTTTTCTGTCCACACGTGCAAAAAACTCGGGATGACGATCGCGATGCAAATCTCGAGATTTGTATCCCGCTAATTGATGTACGTGTGAACCCGGCTATTATGACTGAATGAGGGATGAATGCAGTGGTGGTGATCACTGAACGTTGCTCGCACGGCTACCAAACAGAAAAATACGCTGAATTATCGGCTTGGCTACGGCTCCATTGGGTTTTTGGCCGCTATAGACAGGTTAATATCTCCCGCGGGAAACAAAATTTGTGGCCGCTGGCCGCGTTAGAGAGGTGGCCGCTATACACAGGGTGTTTAACAGGGCTTTTCTCTCGGGGGGATTTTGCAGTGGCCGCTGTAGACAGGTGGCCGCTATAGACAGGTGGCCGCTAAGGCAGGTTTGACTGTACAACTGTTTTGAAAGGGGCATGAAAGGAGAGAGACGTGTATACGGTTAAACAACAAAAACCCCGGATGACTGAAGATGAAAATAATTGATGAATAAAGCATCCTCTGGGGCACAGTGTACCTTCGACCACCTCAACATGAAGATAAAGTCTCTTTTACACCTCTCTGATTTCAGCACACTCACTGACACGCGTATTAATAGGCCGACAACAAAGTTAATGGAAACCAAAACCCAAATATATAGATGTGGATTGAGGAAAGTTGAACAAT
The DNA here is from genome assembly GCA_033980235.1 of Diadema setosum. NCBI lineage: Eukaryota > Metazoa > Echinodermata > Echinoidea > Diadematoida > Diadematidae > Diadema > Diadema setosum. The sequence continues at coordinate 18,429,067 of CM067066.1, read as the reverse complement.
CAATAATTCCACAAAATTTCGTATTTTTCATGAATAGTATATAACTTGTTACTGACATAATGCTATGTTTAAAGGTTAATATTGCTTTTTGAAAGAGGAAAGTCAAGTTGCCTTTCATTTATGCTAAAATGAATGTGAAAATGTTGAATTTCTTTATATATTCTTTATAGTGGCTATACATGACGTCATTAACTGAAGTAGTCTTCTTATATTCAGCGATAATTAGACAGCACAGAACCTTTAAAATGTCATAACTTTTGAATCGATTGTCCGATTTTCCTCACTGTGTTCTACTAACCTGCTGCTTTCATTCAATCCAATTTGGGTTTTAGTTTCCTTTAAACACGCACTCTATCTACGCATTGGAATACAAAATAGTAAAACCAAAAACAAGAAGCTAGTGACACATTAGACAGATGACACCTGTATAGAGGAAGATAAAATAGACATAAAACTCAAATGATATCAAGTATATCATAAATTAACAGATGTTGTTGCTTTAAATTTCATATTCTTGTTTGCGTGTGTGACATTTCTCGAGATCGTACAGATACTAAAGTATATCCACCCCTCGTAGGAGCATGAACTTGGCTCCAGTCCAACAACGTACGCACCGAATTCACAACGGCTACTCAGTTCTTAACTTTGACCGCATCATTCTTTTCATGCGCTCCCTTGTGTGATTGACAGGTAGCCTGAGCCAATCGGAAGGCGAGTTGCCAGGGCGACAGTTCGACGGATAAGACCATTGAGCGTGCCAAGTCGAGCGTGAGATTTGTGTTGATTTTTACATCTAAAATATCATTTTCCCCTCCTTTTCCTTTCTTTTGTTGGAACCTTTTCGCTGGACTAGTTTCCGTGTGAAAGTGGACCAGAATGCGAAGGGTGGGGGGGGGGGGGGGGGGGGGGGGGGAGGAATGTGGAGAGAGAAAAAAAAAATTGGTCGACATGAGTCACAAAGTGGATTTTTGATGATGACTCACTACAAGTCCACTTTTGAAAATCACATCCTCGAAAAAAAATGTTTGATATTAGCAATTTCAGTGTTTATGCACTTTTTATTCTTCAACAGACTCTTTAGCAATTTATTTCCATTCGAAAATATCTTGATATACAATACAAATGCATGAAATAACACTGTAACTATGTCTTGGGTCGTCTACACTTTCAGAACTCCATGAAACACTGTGTGGTTGCATGCCAAACACCTACAGCAACACCTCCACACACCGACCACCCACAGTGTTTGACAAAGTAATACACCAAAGTTACACCCACCACGCACCCATGCGCGCCCACCCATCATACACGAGCTCGAACGCCTCCTCCTCTGATCCTAAAATTGTCGCCATATCGGCTTGAGTGATTTTCATGGGTTTGCTCAGTGAGAATTTACCTTGGAAGGGTACAAAATCATCCCTCGTGAATGTCAGCGACGCCTAACTCTCTTGAAAAAGTAGAGAGTATATTTGCAAAACAGAGTTTCAAGATGCAGTAGAGGAGAAAAAAGAGAATCCCTCAAAAGTTTTACTCATCGTAATGGCATGTGTATTCATATTTGGCATACCATATTCGTATGGTTAGACAAAATGCTCTATACAATCTGATACAGTGCCTTCAGAATATGGTAATGAATATGGCATGCGTGTCTATTTACTCTGTCTATTTTAAGTGAAAGGATTCGGGCGAGCTCTTTCGGAACGCCTGCATGAAATTTCAATTCTTGTGACTTGTAATTCAAACATTTCTTTCATGACTCACACGCGCTATTGTGAGTGTGTGAGGTAAATGAGGTGATACTATCAGATTCCAGTGTTCTCACAGTGATTCATTCATAAAGTCGTGGGGAAATTTTCTTGCAGAAATCATTATATTTTTGTCATCATTAAATTGGCAGCTCTAGATTTCATAAATAATTCTGTCTTATATCAAGGAACAGATGAAACAGAACCAGCGATTGAATTTACCCGAATCGGAAAGATTTTTTTTTTTTTTAATGACAGTTTTATAGAGAAACAGACACTTTCATCGTCTAAATGTCACTCCTTTTCAATGCAATTTAAAAAAAACAATCTGTTATACAATATAATCAAATATTTAAAAAAAAAATCAAATTCTCAAGTCATACAATCAACGGAATATAAACTATAAGTCTCTGACTTTCTCATTTTCATTATTGATATACTGTATACATTACATGTGGCATACTGCTTTCTGTGTCAAGTGGATAAATAGAATTAAACTAAACTAAAAAGCTACAATAGGTTCGAGAAAAAGAAAACTGTTATTTTACCTAATGAAACACTAACATTACAAAGTTAAAATTCTGATGGAAAGTATGGCACTTAAGCACAAACAAGTATTCCTAGGACTTGATTAATTGAGGCTTAGATTGATGTTATGCCCTTCTTTACTTTTCTCTTAAACATTAAAGCAGCAAAGTTAACGAAATATTGCGACGAGGTGAAATGTGTTTGCATTCATAACCATGCGCATAAAACACACACACACACCACGAATTTTATTGGAACACACCAGAGGTGAAAATATCAGAGGCAAACAAATCAGCCTAAACGAAAAATATCGAAGTAAAAATGTGTTGGAGGTAAAAACGTATAAGAAATCAAGAGTAGATATTTGTCAAAATATTGTATTTATTGATGACATTTTTACATAATATTATGTGACTTTTTAAAGTCCATTTCTCGCATTTTACCTCTGATGCTTTGAGGTCTGGAATTTATACCATTGCATGAGATATACTGCAACTATCTGAATGCCGTATTGGAAAAGTAATTTAGAGGGCATCGATCAAAGAGGTACTACTATATTGAATATTAAGAAGAATTCAGTTTAAAAAACAGGATCCAGCATTAGCGAAAGAAATTTCAGCAAAAGATGTCATGGCATTGGGGATGATGAGGAGTAGGTCATTATTCGATGAGTAAAGCAATCTTACCCCGGAGCGTGTTGCTTCACGATTAAGCCATGTGTATATGGCGCAAGGAACTGAGACTATACTACTATAGTAATAATCTATGGATGCATTTTGGGGAAAAAAAACCAACAAAAGGCAAACAAACATAAAGAGTTGAACACTTTCTAATTTCAGACAATGACTAATATAGAGGCTCATGCTCATCCAATGTTTTTTACTTCAACTTTTGGTGTTTGTATGTATACTGTTAACAAAAAAAAAATAAAAAATCAGACTGTGAATTATCACCAAAAAAAAAAAAATCGCCTTAACTTTTACATACTTAAGCTACATTATATCAAAAAACTCTTCTCGTATCATTAATTTATTAGAGCAGTGAAAATTTTCATTGTTGATACTCATAATTCAGAGAGAAAATCATTGAAATGGCCGTTTTGGATTGCGTCTGTGGTTTGTTGATAATTTTGAATCAACTCGTTCTGGATCTCACCGCTACAGACCCAGGCGTTTCTACATGTCCTGAAAAGTCGATGACAAAGTCGACGATGCGTGAAGTGTATCATCAAGTCAAACGCAAAGGCAATGTACACAAAGGGAGAGTGATGACAAATCATGGATTAGTCATCGTGATATGATTGTGTTTGACGAAGGCATGAAACGAGGTATGTACTCTATGAGAAGTAGAGCACAATCGCTCATGAATATTCAGCAGGCGAAATGAACTGCGTGTTCATCTACTTGACGAACTTGGGAGAGGGAAGTAACAGCTTTGCTCAGTAACAATTGAAACTTTTGTTAACGATAACAGAGCAGTTTCGTTTTTTATTGTTGCGGTAGAAAAGATTTATGCAGTATATTCGTCTATTATCGCTGCTGCCATTGATTTTCTTTTTGTACATAGCCCTAATAATAGAAACATTAACATGAGAAAAAAAAATTACTCTCCGTGTAGCCCATCAGAAAGAGGTGCAACATTGACAGGCATGACATAACATTGATGAATAATTAAGCAGCGTATGTTATTGGGATGCAGTCAAAACTCTACACTATATTTTGTGGAACACAAATCCGTCGACGGTGAATCACGAGCACGCAATCGACTGCGCATCGAACTGCATGAAGACGATAGGTCGATAGTACAATATGTCGATCGCTATGGACGATCGTCGCTATCGATTACACTATTGATGCATCCATGCAAGCTGCTCTTTGTATCACCGTTTGGTAATCACTCCCGATCAAATATGATTTGATTTGCGTTCTCATACAAATATGTTGTTTGCCTCCAACAAGCTCTTAAAAATTACAGATTTGTTTTTGTTTAATTTAGGGCAATTTATGTATAAGTATTGTAATAACTTGCTCCCGTCTATTTTTGATTCTATGTTCCTCAAAAATCAATCATTTCATGAATATCCCACTAGGCGTTCCAATGAATTTCATTTACCTCTTTTAAGAACGATTTTTGCCAAAAACATACTTATTTATGTAGGCCCAAATTATTGGAATTCTTTGAATCATCACATAAAAAACGCTCAATCCATATATTCTTTTAAGAGGAGACTGAAATCTTTTTTATTGCAATCGTATGAATCTACAATACCAAATTAACCATTTGGCCTTCTTTCTTACATACTGACCTGCTCACTTTGTCCCCTCTTCGTAGAATTAATGGTATTTTTTTTCTGGATGTTCGCAATGATGTCATCTATGCCTCTTCGTAGAATTAATGGTATTTTTTTTTTCCTGGATGTTCGCAATGTTCTCATCTATGCCATTTTGCCCATTGCCCATAGCGTCTTGAAGTTGACTTTCCGTATGTTACTCCTGTTCATACGTCCCTCTATTTTCTATTTCCTTGTCTTTTCTTCAGGCGTCAAAATATTACTTTTTCCCCACAACTATCTTTTGTTTCTCTTGGCATGCTTCTGCCGAAGATCGCTGTTTCTGTTTCTGTTGTTCTGTTTCTGTTTCTGTTGTGCATTCTTGTCTGCTATTTTGTCTTCAGTTTGTCAGTCTTGTCCATCCCGTTTTGTCCTGTACAGTAGTTATCTTGTTGTCTAGTCCTGTTTCATATTTGTTCACATCTATGAAAGTGTATATCTGGTAATCTAATTTTCAGTGGGCTTCAAGACTTCTTCCACTTTGTTCTTTTTTGTATCTAAGATGATTCAGTTTATCTTTCCATCGATGTTCTTTTTCAGAGGGGCCAACACACTACAAGCTCTGTCTTTTTAGTGGGTCCCTCCATTTTTCGCACTTTATGCAACGGTATACATGTACTTCACTTTGATCACTTCTGTTTCTTTTGTACTATACTATGTATGACTACTATAATAGGTCCTCAAGTGTTGTACAGTCTTTTCACTTCTCTATGTTCTATTTACCTCATTCTCTGTTACCAAAAGAAGTGAAACATATGTTTTGTCGATTAAAATGAAATAAACTTTGAATTGAATTGAATTGAATTTTCAACTGAATTCTTTTTTCCTCCGCACATGGAATAAAATTGCTAATTGAGTTTAAAGCTGGGTGTTTATTTATCTATTTCTTTTTTGGAGAAGATCATATTATGTCAAATCGCCCTACATCGACGTCGATGTAGGGCGATGTAGTCAATCAGTTGCAATAAAAACATCTCGACGGAAGAATTTCATGAATTTGAATGATCATAATTATGTACAAGGATTAATGTTACAAAAAGGAGTACAGGTTACTAATACATGTATTAGCTTGTATCTGCTACTGTTACAGTGACAATAAGAAAGGAAGACGTTTGTTGGGCAGTGGCCTTCAAGATTGAGGAAAGTCAATTTCTGGTATTTATTTTAAAAGAAGAAAAGGGAAAGGAAGACAAAAGACACATGCCAAGTCGAGAATGACGCACGAGAAGCCAATCAAGGGATCAAGGCTTAGCAGCAACTGAACGGAGAGGGCGTGATGAAATTTCGATGCACTCTTCACTTGATTGCCGCAGAGCAAGTGTTGATACAGTCCAGTATCGCCTGATACACAACCAATCAAATAATCTAGCGACTGATACGTAAGGCAAGTCATGGATTTTTCTTTTCAATAAACCAAGTACACTTGTTGCTTCCGAGGCATCTGGAATAATGAGGTTTTTCAGGAAAGCCTAGAATTACGTACATTTTCTAGCTTCTAAATCTGGACAAGAGTTGAACTCACGTTTAAATTGTCTTCTTAACCAATTGGGAATACTGGAGACAAAAAGTTGACACCAACGGGCACTGCTAATGACATGTATCAAAGTCATGTGACCATATCGTTTTGGTAGCAGGTTTAGGCCTTTCGTCGGTAGTGACCATTATATTCGTAGAAGTGCTAGGAGTATTGATTAAACCTTTAATTGTTTATGCTGCTTATCATTTCGTTAAAATGCGTTACTGACGAGAGACGCTATTTGCAGACTCAGTCAGAATTCTTGGCAAAGTGGAGAAAGAGACATTCCTTTTACGGGTGTTTCGTGCATCCAGCAGACAAATTACGCGAAACGAGTGCAACGGTTTGCGAAACGTTCTCGGAATTGTGACGCGAACACAGGGTGAAGTCAATGTCCTGAAAAATAAAGAACGTTCGGAGTGACGTTCATGTGACGTCACAACAGAAAAAAAAAACAATGACAGTCACTAGTTGTGCGTGCATGTTGCTTAGAGGGTGCGGAAGGGGGGGGGGCGTTCAAGAAGCAACTTGAGTCTTAAAATGGACATGACGCCACGCATTTAGTTAGGTCTCAATGAATGGCCTTACGATGTATTAACGCTTCAGCAACCACATGTCGTCAGTGCTTTCAAGAATTCAGCAAGTCAGTCATGAGTGATTTCAGGTCTTACTTGATTGGTCATCGCAACAGTCATGTCTCACGAGAGCTGGTCAAAGACAATGTAGGGTTTACATTGCTATGATGATAACTGCATACCCTGTTGACATGTACTGACATTACAAGTATTTCTTAAAGTCTATATTGCATTGAAATAAGTCTCATTGACAAGACCCCGAGTGCGAATAATCGTGTAATCGTATATTGAAACATTTTAGCTCTGTTCAAATTCATGAAATTCTTTCTTCAAGATGTTTTTCATTGCAACTGACAAATTACCCTACGTCGACGTAAAATAAAGCTCTTTGTAAACCATTGTAAAAGTGATGCAATTCAGATTAATGAATTAAAGTCGATACAGTAAAGAATGTTTTTTTTTTTTTTTGCTCAAATATTAAAGATAACCCTTGCTGGGTAAGTTTTTCGACTGATAGCGACCATGTGCCGTCCATGCACAAGCTTGAAAGTAGGCATTTAAACGTTTGTTTATTTCATCGCACAAATATTATCTTCTGGTCGATTTGACAAGGAAAGCAGTCATGAATGATTCTTAAATAAAAAAAAAATGTCTTTGAGTTATTTTTGTGAGGTTGAAACACTAACAAATAAACAAACATTCAATCAAACAAACGAAATTACACAAATGCAGTCAACTAACAGGAATTCAACCCTTGACATGTGTTTACTCATCCTGAAGCGGTTCAGAGAAGAACGTGGAGGGCGCTATTTGCATTCCTACCGGAGATTAGGATTGATGCTGTTTTCTTCATAATCATCTTGTCGCCTGATGACTACTTGTGAGGACAATTATCCTCCAATAGACCGTCGGGGAAAACATACAAAATAAAAAATAAAAAAAGGACATGGAAACACAGCCGTAGTATATGTTGACACACTTAATACCTAGTATGTGTGCATGTATTATGCACAATGAAAAAGTGTACATAGGTATTTGGTGCATGAACAACTTTCAACTCACGGTGAAACCAGGTATGTGTGTGTGTGTGGGGGGGGGGGGGGGAGGGTCTACCTTTTTGGTGAATCCATCACTGACTAAACATAAGATTAAGGTAAAATGCAATGCTCACTTGAAAGAGAAACAGGAAATGGAAATTTGACTTTCTAAAATGTGTTGTCAATTATTTCACCCTCCCTGTCAACTGCTTGTTGTGGTGTGTGGCTCTTTCTCCCCTGTCTCTGCTTCCCTCCCCCTTCTCTCCGTGGACCCAGGGAGGTGAGAGTCTCACCTCCCCGGTGAACCCCATGGAAGACTCTAGCTATAGCACAGCAGAATATGGGCTATCCAGCCATCTTCTAAAGATGGAAATGAAACCTTAAACCAGGGAGGTGAATAAGATTCCACCTCCCTGCTTAAACCTTCGTCTCTCTCACCCCCCCCCCCCCCCTTCTCCTTCAGCGGTGGGCAGAAGGGAAACTCCCCAAAAAGCTCAGTTTTCGTGTAACTGGTGTAACCGATACGAGATTTCTGTCAAGATTCCAAAACATTAAGGACAAACAGCTCTGTCTTAAATGACAGCTGACTTCCCCACTTTCGTTGCAAATTTGCCTTCAGAGATAATCACCATAGTTATTCTATGGGTAGAAAAAGTGGCCATTATAATAAAGATGAAGTAATATATAGATTAAAGAGATGTTATATAGGTTCGGTTGAGATGGGATTTAGGTTTAAACTTTTTGCGAAATGATTAGAAACCACTTATATGAAGTACTAAAGAGCATACAATTTTATTCTACGAAGAATTAAAGGTTTATTTGATGAAAATCAGTTTGAAATGGCAGAGATATCTCAAAATACTTTGCTTCACAAATTAATTGATCTCTGCAGTTGCAGGATGATTATTACAGCAATAATTTTATTACGTAACTTTATAACTTTAATATGTATAAAAAAATGAATGTGTTGTTTTGTTGTTGCTGTTGTTGTTTTTTGGCAAATATGTAACAATTGAATGAAGTAAAGTATTAATTGAGGAATGGAAGTGCTTGGACGTTTGCAGACTATGATTAATGGGTCTCCACTACTGATATATGTTTTTATTTCTTATTTTTTATTGCTTTTTGTTTTTGTTTTTTTACGTGATCGCGTGTCTCCAAAGTATTCAACTACTCTAGCATCTAAATGGACGTGCATGTTTCGGTTTATTCATTTCGGATAAGCCTCTAGCTCCGTTGACTGTATTGAAATTTATGTACAAGTACGCATAATACGTAACACTCCTGCATGGGTTGCAAAGTATTTCACGCCCCCCCCCCCCCCCCCCCCCTCCAGCTGTTGTTGGCAATACTCTTTCTCCTGTGAACGATTTCCAATTAAGTTTCTCTTTGAAAGTAAAATCAATCCACCACATATTATTCTATGGAATAGTTCATAAAATACTCCAAAATTGTTCTATTTTTAACAATTAGTTATTTTTTACGAGGAGACTGCAAACTTCAAGCCCTGCTTTTTAGCATTCCCCTGAGCTCCATTTCCAACAACTTTGATTTCCAACTCATAACATTTATTGTATTTTAGTTCACATTATTTTCCTAGATTACATTGTTGTAGGCCTACTGATTTTGTGTCAATATGTGTATTCAAATGTTCTGTTGCATGTATATTTCTGTTGGAAATGAAAGATACGAAATGAAACGAAACTATTCATGGTGTTTCTGTTTCCATTCTTCGTTTCACTTCAATGTCCAGTTAATCTCACGGGAGGACTGGGGGGGGGGGGGGGGGAGGGAGTGGCTTTGCTCAAACACCGCTCGGATCGTCCGTGTCAAGCAACTCGTGCAATGTGTCCGACAAAGTCATTTTAGATTTCGTTCATGAAGCTGGAAGTAAATTTGATCATCATAATCAGGTCCACGGAGACGACTGCCCCTATCAAGTGGCAACGGCACTCCTGTCAGGTTCACGCTGAGACCAAATGATTTCATACTCTGCTCAGGAGATCTATATTAGATTACGCGGGGAAAAACACCCATTACGGAGGTGATGGGGTGGGGGAGCTAGGGGTGATTCTTCAAAGTGATACAGGCGTTCTTCGCATGGTCTTTAAGGCGGTGGCACAAATCATATTTTCTCATGCAGAGCGTTTAAATACATGTACTGCCATATTTTGATTTGTTGGTTTTTTTTTTGGCTATGACAATATCATATATCTTTCGTTCTTCATCGAGTTGTCCGTGCTTGACTTGCGACCTCTTCTTCTTGTCTCGTCCTTCTACTCATTCTGACAGCTCTTTTCGTCAAAGTTAGAACTTGGAATAAAGTTTCCCTTAAATTCACTTTTAATCAGCAGGGAAAAAAATACCAAAAGTACGTTGTCATCAAATAATGCGATGGCGAAATACTTCAACGATAAGATGAGACTATCTTCTTTGGGAGAATCGGGTATTCAGAGAACATTAAAAGTGTAAATCAATACAGCTTTTGTATAATCATTACATCTCGCAGACGGAATGTGTTCAGGAATAGACTCGTCTGATATTGCTTCTGTTTGCGTCTGTCAAATGGCATTTCATCCGAAGTGAAGGTTATTTTAGATCAAAATAGACACTTGAGAGCAAAAGAGCAGAAGATAATTAGATTGAATGAAGAGTGACAACTATCAATCAAGACAATGATAAGAATTTGAAAGTTTTGTATCTACATATATCTCGGTCACCGTGGGAATCCGTGGAAAGGCAAGATGTGTCATCGGGGAATTGTCATTCTTTGATCGCAACATCATATCATCGGAACATTATCAGATGTGTTTCGTTGCCATGTCATTTTTTTTTTATTCATTTTATGTCTTGAGGGCCATCGCACTTTGGTGCATGGGATCACGAGTGAACTGATACTCCAGCCTGTCACAAAGTTGAACTTACAACAAGTTAGGGTGATTTTTTTACATTCACTTGATATTGACATTATTTGTTTGTGTTTGTGTGTATTTGTATCATGAGGCTATAGTGAGAGCGAAGAGCAAGATGAATCGTTTTCTAACTCCGATGGAGAAAAAAAAAAGTTTTGATGTAAGATGGCGTGATCTCGATCCTCACCCCCCCCCCCCCCCCCGAGAGAGAGAGAGAGAGAGAGAGAGAGAGAGAGAGAGAGAGAGGGAGAGAGAGAGAGAGAGAGGAGAGCATGAAAATTATAATATAGACCCCAACAGATACGTTTCATACAGATAACATCACACAGTCACGACAGTCATGACAGAGAGAATCGCCATGAGCGATACAGTAAGTATATTGTCATATCAGAGACAGATTGGAAACATTATCAGTTTGATAAACAATACAGACACGCGTACCAAGGGTGCTTCAAGTTCATAGCCATAGTAAGCAGTCTTCCGATTTCGGAATCGTGATTGGGTAGACGGACACGTTTACAAAAATACCCGTGACAGGAGACGACGAAAAAAAATATCCAACCAAACAAACAAACCCACCTCTGCCAATCCTAGGTATAGGTCTCCCGGGGAGTGTATACTTGCGTATCACGCACCGAACTAAAACAATTTACTTCGTGGTATCACGCTTAGCTGGTACACGGCAATACAATGTTTCTCATGTCGTGACTCCTGCCCTTACGGAACTTGACGGGTTACGCAGTCATTCCCCTCTCACGGATGATCCGTGCTCCAAGCAAATGGAATGTTCTGCGGATTGTGACTAGACACATAACTGAGAGGCGACAGGGAATTTCCCACTAGATTAGGAAACAAATACAAAAAAAAAAACCAAACAAACAAACAAAACAAACAAACAAACAAACAAAAGAGAGCTGAAATGAGCACTTGTACTTTGGAGTTTCGGGTGTCATCTGGATTTTCATGATATGATTTTGCGAAGCAAGAGAATTTCAAGTGGAGTTCGATCTTCTAGACCGTTTGTGCATGGTCGACCGAAGTTGCTACAGGGGAGGCTTGGAGGAGAAGTCCCGGAGACTGCAGTGGAGGTACATATGGAGGTGGAGATGAAACAAGTAAGTGGGCTAAATAAAACTTCTCGATGACGACGGAGCGTGTGGGTGCTTCCATGGTTTTACCCCAAGCCATATAGCTCCTCATATCATGCAGGAACATCGGAGGAGCAGTTTTGGTCAATTAAATTTAATCTATCGATCAATTTGATTATTTGATTTCTTTGTCATCATGCATACATCTTGAATTGAATTTTTATGAGATCGCAAGGAATACATTTTTTTTTTTTTGCAAATACGAAAACACTGTGTAATAACAGAAACAATACATTAAAGATGCAGAGGGGTTAGACAGCATGAACAAGGTTTGATTGATGCACCTGCAGCCCTATAAAAAGACTATTAGGTGTTCAAAGACAATATGGATTACTTGCGAAGAAAAGAGGAAGAGGAGGATGAAGACAGGGGGATCTTATATTATGGTCTTTATTTCCATGCATTATGAAAGCATTATCTTTTTAATGTGATCATTGCAAATCCAGAGAGCCTTATGCCATATTGTGGTTAGTTCCTCACCATTGTCACGTATGCATTGATACGAAAAAGGAGGTGTTTACAACAGTACACGCAGGAGAAGAAGTCAAAATCTCATAATTTCTTTATAACGTAGGGCATGTGTGACGCTATAATCCAGGGGCGGATCCAAGAATTCTGTAAAGGGGGGTGCAACTAATATTTCTGGTGCCACTTCCGGGTTTCATTTCATTTTTTTCTTTTTATTTCTTTTGCTTGTAACGAAATATAAAGGGGGCTTGCGCACGTTGCGCCCCCCTCCCCCCCCCCCCCCCCCTGGATCCGCCATTGTAATCTGTAGTATAGTCTTCTGATCCAGCGGTCTCTTCACCAAAACTTTAAAAAATTCATATAACTTTTGAACGGATTGTCCGATCTTCAGAAACTTTCATTGTTTGAGAAGTACATATAGCTAGTATGTTCATTTCCTTCCTTACGTCACCTCGAATTAATCTATACTTTGTGTGTTTGTGTATGTGAAGTTTCCCTCTATAATAATTCATTGTATAAGACTACTTTTGTTTTGCCGGGTCAAGAAAGTCTGTTCTAGTTTGTATTGTTTATACTATAGTGTATGTCTTTATTACTTCGCTAGTGACGTTATTTCATTTATGTATCATTATTCATTATTATGGAAAGATAAATCGAATCAGATAGAAAGATTCGTATGAATCAATGCAAATAATTAAGGCAAACATTAAGCTCATGCAATTTTGTTTTTCATTCTTAAGAGTTTCATTTATTTCTCTTTTTTTTTTACATTTACCGTCTGTGCATATTATCTAGTTCAAAGAATATAGTCTTATTGCAATAATCGCATTGCCAATCAAAGATAGATAGAACAAGACGTGATTGCCACTTGTGCTGCGTATTGGTTCCTGCTATTACGACAATATAACATTCACCTTCCCGTTTGTAAACACATTGACTTTCAAGGGGCAGGCTAAAATCAAGATAAACAACACTTTCTTCTGTCCTCCATATTTTTCGAGTTCTATGCAAGCTGGTATATAATCTAACATTTAGATTTTCCTTGTCATGCTTGTGGAGAGAAAAATTACGTGAGCGTAAAGAAAGGTAAGATACAATATTTTGTCCGGTGATCCGTATTGAACATGATTCTCGGCTTTGAATTCTGAACTAGGAATGGCAGGAATATCATTAATCATAAGATTCAAACCGGTGTAAATTATGACGCATCATGAGCAGGTGGCACTTGTGACAGCTTTCTGTTCAGCCCTAAGTTCACATTGTGTGTGTGTGTGTGTGTGTGTGTGTGCGTGTGCGTGCGTGTGTGTGAGAGTATAGCTTCTGTTCCGTCGCCTTTGAGACGGAGAGGTCATGCGACTGTTTAAATTTCAACCAGGCTGTTTTCACAGTGCTCCAAAAATAGGACTGTCTAATGGGTTCTGACAACAAACCAAAAATGAATCTGAGAGCAGAAGTGGAGTCGTATATTGTATATTAGGTTCCTCTCTGCAAAATTCGAAACCAGAAATGGAGATGATTGTCGTATACTGCTTATTTTAGGAGTGGTGATAATCGAGATGGATATACTATCGATGAGAACACTGACTAGGACAGGCCCTGGAGCGCTTTTCATAGCTATTTAGTTCTTTTAGATATTGTTCTGTGAATTTTCAATACTTTCGTCTTTTACTTGACACATGCACCCATCACGTATTACATTACTAACCCGGTGGTAGTTGGCTGTCAAGATTGTTGGTGTGAAGTTATACTCTTCTGAAGAACTAATAGTTCTCAGAAATAAATCAAACTAGTAACAGAACTGGATGTCCTGACGAGAACTGTTCAAGATCTTTTTTGACGCGCAGCCAACTTAACGCCAATTTGTCGGCAGTTTCTGAAACAGTATCCCTTTGCATCTCATGTACCTTGTAACATGTTAGAGGGAACAGCCTAGATTATAATACATTCATTCTTGGTGAATCGAACAACTTCTTTTCAAGAATGCAGATTGTTTAATGATTGTAGCCCTTATATCTTGTAGATTAAAGAAAAAATGTATGCTTTTGTTTTCCTAACTGTGTCTGTTCAAGATTTATTCTAGCTGTCTTTGGTTATAATAACAGATGTGAAAAATTATGTGCTATATGTCAGTTTATACCGTAATCAAATATTGTAGATCTATGCAATAACCTTAAGTCAATTATTGATCACGCGCTCGATGTAGAAATATTGCTATACTTATATTAGATAACATTACCTGCACTTACATCTCATGCAAGTCTCGTTCAGGGATATGCTCAGCTTTTTCTATAGTTTCGGCGTTTTTATTCAAATTGTTGTTCTGGCCTGTTTTGGGATAAAGTGGGATAAATCTATTCTCCCTTTTTGATGTTCATATCATGTTCATCCACTCCTTTGCTACAATTTTCGCGGCAAATGTTTTTACTCTACTAATAACTGATTTTACTCAACTCTTCTCTTTCAAAATATCAATTCAAAACATATAGGCATGGGTTTTAAACTCGGAACGTGACGTCACACAATCTCGTCGAGTTGACCCGTTCTACGATCACGAGCGGAGCGTTTACGAGTATCGACGCAAGATGGAATTCCAGCAAGATATCAAACTGCAGGTGCGCAATGCTTCCATCAGCGAGGTGGTCCCCGACCTCCCTGCTGCCGTGAAGTCGGGCTCGCAACTCGGAAGGAGAGTGGTGCGTGCGGTAGTATCCATCACCATAGCTGGGATGATAGCAAGTCTTGCTGTTGTCGCTGTTGTTCTCTTTTTACACTTGCATGGTGAGTTACGTTCACAGAAAGCAAAATTATTTATACGTTGTACGAAATTATTTGTTTAATATACAGACCATTCGATTTCTGAACGTGTATGACAGTAACTTATGTTGGTCATTACAAGGGGGCTTCCAAAATGATAAGAAATGATGATCCAATAGGTTATGCAATGAGTCAGAGGCATTGCTATGTCTGGGCATAAATCAACTGTTGGTAGGCATACTGAAGCCCCCTCATCCCCCCCCCCCTCCAGTTATGGCTGAATATAGACAAAAACATTAAAACAAAAACAAAAACGCACCCAAATCAAACAGGTCTATATACGAACGTATCAGTATTTTACATGAAATTATTCAAACTGAAAAAAAAAGAAGACATGGTAATGTGTACAGTTACCCGAGGTCTGGAACCAACAATTTTTCAGATGGATGCAAATAAGAAGAATATACTTCGTAGCATTTCAAAGGTCAGCTATACGCACTATGTGTCATGAATGACGTCAACTACTAAACATACCCGAATGCCAGATTTTACAGGCAGTCTACGGCCACCGGACGTGACAGAGGCCTCCTCTACTGATGCGGAGATACTTTTGATTAGTTCCGATGTAACGATGGCCACCGCAACACCGCCCGTAACTACTCAGACCTGGACAACAAAGACACCTACGTTCATGCAATATCCAAGAACTCAACCAGCGCTCTCCGGTAAGACACGAAACTCGACAATTAAAAAAAAAAATGAGGAAAAATGTCATATCAAGTGAGGGGCATTATCAATCAACCAACTAAAGAAGAATAATGCCGGTTTTTTTTTTTTTTTAAGGACTGCCCAGAAGGATACATGATATTCCCAGTGTAAGAAAATATAAAGTCAGAATCAATTCAGAAATCATGCTGATAATGTAAAAAAAAAGATTGATAGAAACATGAATATGATTATCATAATGACGAGAGAAATATACTGTGAATGACCATATTGGCTATAAATATGTCTATAGTACATCATAGAAAATGTAAACATCTGAATGAATATACAAGTGGCAGAATAGTTTCGAGTTGGCACTCCGACTTTTTCCCGCTGAGTGCAGTCAATCTCTCCCCCATTTTGATCCGAAACATGTGGCCTCTTCGTATATACCACAACTGGCTGACAGTGGCGACACCTTCGGCTCTGATGGACTCATCGGCAACAACCCCGACACTGCTTGGTAGCAGTTCCGAATCGTGGTCGACAACCGATTCATCGTTTGATACGCATATGCCGCGAATTCAAGAAGGTGACTGAATTAATCAGAATTTGTTCATATTTCAATCATATTCAAATATTTTGCATAGAAATAGGATGTACAGAAATGGAGATAATTATGTTTTGCAGGAGAGTCCTGCTGGTTGTATTTAGTATATGGGGAAATTCATTTAATCGTAAGAATTCCATTAGAAGCAGTGAGAAAAAAAAAATATGTACAGTAACAACCACAATCATTATCGGGTAAAGGTGTACTTTCATCAATCAAGTGCATGCTCGTCTTAATTCAAAGAATGATAAGTCTTCATTGTTATGACCATGATGACATAACTCATGCCAGCGCAGTCCTTATTTCTTCATGATTTTCTTCTCTAATGCCTCACGATCATGACGATATCTAATGATTTAACGAAGTGTTGGACATGAAAAAAACAATGCTTTCTAATGTCTTAAAATTATATTTTTTCCCAGGAACCATGTCATAAGTCACATAATATATAATTTCAATTTTATGTTTAGCAGGTTTATTGTGTTTATTTTTATTAAATTTTCCATCGCAAATTATCGTCCACGACGGAGCAATGACGTAACGCTGAGATGGGTCGATGAATCCATAAGTATAATCACATCATTATGGATAAATCAATGGAATATAACATAATAAAGAAACATATGATATTTGCGCTGTCGGTCAAATTACAGTGGGAGAGATTGCAAAGTCAAATCACCGTTAAAGGAGAAAGAAGATTCCAAAATTAATGTCACAGACGCAATAAACCGCGTATAGACCTACTTTTTTTATTCTTTGTTTGTTAGTTAGTTAGTAAGCTATGGGTTTCTCATTGATTAGGCTGCCTTGAGATCCCGGTTGCAGTGTGCCAGGACTTGCTACCGTACAACGCATCTTTCTTCCCGAACCGATTCAATCTGGGCGAAACGATTACGCAGGGCACACAGCTATACCACCAGCTCGTCGGCAACGTGCTCCGCGATTGTCGCACCGAGGTTGTGGAGCGGCTGCTGTGCCGTATCTTCTTCCCCCCGTGCATCGGTTCTCGGAACTTCGACGACTTTCACCCGCTCCCGTGTCGCTCGCTCTGCGAGGACGTCCTATCACGTTGTGTTGTCAATACCTCGTCCTCGTCCTCCTCCTCGATCAGGATTTGGGGAAATCTCTGTACTCCCATGCCAGAGTCTGGAAATGAGAGCATCTGCTTTCGTAACACGTCCACCTCACCACTTGGTAATTTCTTGCCAAGCGTCATTATCATCATGTTTGCAGATCAGCAACGAGAATCTTACGTGATCATGCTCCTTCACATCTACAGTATAGTTACTTATGTAGTATATACCTGACATGCCAGTAGGCCTATGCCTCATTGACCATGATGTGAGAGTGACATAGCATAAGAAGCATAAGAACTGATCAATTGTTTGAAATGTGAAAGACATTTGTTACATATTAGGAATATCAAAAAAAAAGTACAAAAGGTATATGTGTGACGTTCAAATTCTTATAAATCAGAAACTGGACTTGCAACTTACGTCATGCGACGTTTGTAAGAATTTGGAGGATACACTTCGTCTAAAAATATGAATTATAATAAATATCAGTTTATGTGTGACGTTGTTTGAAGAAATGCACCATATGGGAAAATAATGTACTTTTGCAATGTGTGAAAGCAGAGACTATTAAAAAAGTTGCCTGAAGGAAAAAAAAAACCCATCAATTTTGTCGTAAATTGAAAACGTTATGGCATCACTCCTACAACTTCAGAAATCTTCCAGAGCATAGCTTTTATCGTAAACTTAATCGTGAAGTATGTGGACAATTATTCTATCCTTACCTTCTTGTGTGTATGATTACTTTTCTTACTATAATTATCTTGTCTCACCTCAGCAGCAGATCAGCACTCTCCGTGTTCGTCCGTTACGTGTGAAAATGGCGGGATTTGTTTCCATGTCAACGGCAGAGCCATTTGTCGATGTCAGAGACAATTTTATGGCATCCGTTGTCATGAAGGTATTATATTATCATTCACGTGTTCACATCAGACATAATTGACATTAAACGACTCGATCACTGTCAATCTGGAAAACCATGTAGAAGATCAACGGTTTATTAAAAAAAAAATGTAATTTTCATAAAATGTCAGTAGCTACGATTTGGTAAAAGTCAAAATCATTTAGAAAATATATTTATATATCAGGAATGTGTATAACCCGCTGACATGACATTTAAAATAAGACACTACTCGAGTGTTTTTTAATGGTCGTTGCTTTGTATTTCCTTGATTTTTTGACCAAATTATTGCGTCCTTCCAATACATTTGGTTAACAACCTGGGGAAAGCGTATATGCAAGCTCGTCATCAGTATTCTGCTATTCCTTGAATTCACTTTCCTTTCTTATATGTTGTGTTTGTTCTCTTTATACTCTGTCGTCTGCTTAATTTATGGGCATCTTCCCACGATTTGTCCCCTCGTCCTCATTATATCCATCCACTATCGATCGCCTCTTCCCACTATGTCTTTTTTCTTGTTCGTAGAATATGACGAACCCTGTGATGATCACCCTTGTCTTAATGGAGGAACCTGTGAGAGCCATCGGCGTGTCTTTGGGTCGGCAGCCGTGCTCTGCCTGTGCCAACCAGGCTATGAGGGGATCCATTGCGAACGCGGTAAGTGACACGTGTTCTCATAGGGCATTTCAGGGAACACTACACCTTTTGCACACAGATAATCCAATAAAATGCATTCATATCTTTCTTCCATCCAAGTATGAGCTAACCAGAGAGCTTCGTAGACATACCAGTTCTGTTTTTAAAAATCTTGCAATTCCTATTGACAAGCATTTGTTGTTGCCAAGTCAGTTAAACATCACTTTCACAACATAAAAAAAAAAATTGAGATAGCTTCTTGTTTGTCTTTTTGTCGTGTGGTTGCTGTTGTTGTTTATTAGTTTGTGTTGTTCTCCTTCCGTCCTACTGTCGCTGCTGGTTATGTTGGACTGTTTATGGCAAGAATCATTCTCGAAAAAAAAATGAGATGGCACGATGAAAGAGTTCGAACTGAAAATAACAACAGCAACTGACTACACACGCGCGTTGCGCTCTGATATGCAAATGACGGTTACAGCCCGTTATTCCGAAGGTTCGTTTTTCCGAAGGCTCTTCAGTCCGAAGATTCGTTATTCCGAAGGTTCGTTTTTTCCGAATTTCATTTTCGGATGAACAAATCTTCGGAATAACGAACCTTCGGAATAACGCCACAAATGTTCGGATTAACGAACCCTTTTTCATTTTCGGACTAACGAACCTCTAGGTATAGGAAATTTGCGTGTTCGGATTAACGAACCTTCGGAAAAACGAACCTTCGGAATATCGAACCTTCGGAATAACGAACAGCACCCGCAAAGGACACATCACTCGCAAAGGATCATCCAGTACGCAGAAGTCGAATAGTGTAATATATTCACTTCTAATTGAGTGGTACATCAATAAGATACAGCTACTATAATTTCTTATTGAAGAACATTCCTTCTCCTTGGTTGCACGGACTTAATGTACATGATCTTGATATACATGGAAAGATTGTTGATAAGCTTGTACAAACCTTAAAAGTACCTAAATACGCATATTCTATTATGATTGATGAGTGTTTTCCTGAAAACTGTATCATTTTTTGAAAAGGATTAGGTGTGGACCGTGAAAATTTGAATTGGGAGAAAATCCACTTGAGAAACTTTAAGTGTACTATTAATACACGGCTTCGTTCTTTTTATTTCAAAGTTTTTCATAAAGCAATTGCGTTGAATGATTTTTTTTTAAGATTAAAAGAAAAGATTATCCAAATTGCTCTTTATGTAACAAGACGCCACAGACGATTGTTCATTTATTCCTTCACTGTGAGAAAATAAAGCCAATTTGGAATGAGGTTATCAGTATTATTAATCAGAAAGAAGGTACAAATAGAATCGTCTCAGACTTTGAAAAAATGTTTGGTATAAATGAGGATAAATTTTTAACTTATATTTTTCTTCTCGTAAAATATTATATTTATATTTGTAAATTTCATGGTACTACCCCAGAGTTCATGGGATTGAAAGCTTGTCTTAAGACTAACAATGATTTAGAGTATTTTTTGGCAAAGAAAAAGGGTACGCTTGCTTTACATTTTCGGAAATGGAGACTGGATTTTTAACTTGTTTATGTAGTTGAACACAATGGATGTGTCACTTATTTTGTTGGTCCCCTTTTATTGTTTGTTTTTGTATCTTGATAGACTACGGACCTGATGAAGCAAAGGGTTAATGGTAAAAATATGTTCATAAAAACCTCGTTATAACACTGTTTTATTTGATAGAATGTATATTGTTTAGTAATTCATAATTGACATGATTGGTTTTTGTATGCTGCTTTTTCTTATTTTTTCTCTTCTTGTTTATTTCTATTTGTATAATCATGTTTTTGATCTCTGTAATTTTGTTTGATGTTCTTTAATAAAAAAATTGAAAGATAAAAAAAAAGAAGATACAGCTACTATCTTTAAATCTCATATAATATTTCTGTATCAGTGTTGCATCCATGCGAATGCTATTTAAACAATGTCTGAGCCTAAAGACATGGGAATGAATGATAAGAACTAATCAATTATATTTAAAGGACAAGTCCACCTTCATAATAATAATAATAATAATAATAGCTGCTTATATAGCGCATAATATTCCTGGAATCTCTATGCGCTTTACACAAATGGGTAGAGTACCATAAACTACAACTTACATAATTTTAACAAAACAATATAATTAAACATACAAAATACAACTTATCATAATAATTTAATAACAAAACAAATATATTTTTAAGGACTTGAGGAAAGTGTAAGTACATGTGATGGCCCTAAGTTGACTTGGTAATTTGTTCCAGAGTACAGGTGCTGCTGACTGAAAAGCCCGATCCCCATATGAACATGTTTTGGTTGCTGGTATAACTAATAAATTCTGGCTAGAAGATCGTAGATTTCTTTGTGGAATATATTCAATGATCATGTCAGACAAATATGTTGGGGACTTATTTATCAATGTTTTGTGACATAATGCAAGGATCTTAAACATGATTCTCTTATCTACAGGCAACCAATGCAGGTGTGACAACAAGGGTGTTATGGGATCTCTTCCTTTTGCTCGCATTACAAGTCGGGCGGCGCAATTTTGAACAATTTGGAGTTTTCTTATGTCTTTTTCGGGCAGGCCAAATAGAAGGGAATTACAAAAATCAATTCTAGAAGAAACAAATGCATGGATTAACTTTTCAGTAGTTTTTTTCGCACAAATAATTTCGTATTTTCCCTATTCTCTTTAATGCACACATTGCAGATTGAGTCATAATTTTAACATGTTCTTTCAATTGAAGGTGTTGATCCATGTGTACACCCAAGTTGCGTGCTTTGGTTGTTTCATGTACATCCAGTCAATCCACTACAATACATGCTGGTGAAGACGCAGGATTAAATCTCGACGAAAAGTGAATTAGTTCAGTCTTCTGTGGATTGATTTTCAAACAGTTTTTATGAGTCCATGACAGAACATCAGCAAGACAGTCATTGATCCTGCTTATGGCACTCTGTAGATTTTGTGGTCTGAAAGTTAGATACATTTGGGTATCGTCAGCATACAACATTGTCTCCAGACCATGAGATTTGATAATTGCAGTTATTGGAGAGCTGTATAATGTATAGAGCCACGGTCCGATAATCGAGCCCTGAGGCACCCCACACTAATCGATTGGTTGGGACAGAGAATCGTTAACCTTCACAACATGTGAACGTTGGGAAAGGTACGATGATATCCAATTCAGTACAGTCCCATCAATGACATACAGATATTTTAAACGGTTTAGCAAGGTCTTGTGATCAATTAAGTCAAATGCTGCACTGAAATCTAACAGGACCAGCAAGACTTAATTTTTTTTTCATCCAAGGAAACCAGAAAGTCATTCTGAACTTTGAGCAGAGCAGTTTCCACACGGTTGTGTGACTTGTAGGCTGCCTGAAACGGGTTGTGCAGATTGTTTGCCGATAAGTATTCCTGTATTTGTTGGACTGCAGCTTTCTCAATTAACTTCCCTATGAAACAGAGGTTTGCAATATTGGACGATAGTTAGACAATTCGTCTGCAGAAACATCATTTTTCTTGCGAAGTGGTGTCACAACTGCCTTTTTCAGTGACAAGGGGAAAAATCCAGAATTAAGACTAGTGTTAAAAGTCGTTGTCAAGAATGGTAGTAACACTGGGGCACACTTCTTGATCACCGTGGTTGGCATAGGATCTAAAGAGGAGGATGTTGCAGATGATGATGACTTGATCAACTTCATAACACCATCCTCGTCTAAACGTTCAAATTCAGTCAGGGACGAATGGCATACTTCTTTGAGTTGTACCAAATCATGATCACCTCCTTGTGTTTTCTTCACTTCATTGGCTAATGATTCTGCACATGTGTGCTTTGGCAGGACGTTTGATTTCACTGGAATTAGGTGATCCGAGTATCCTCTCGGATCACCTATTGTATCTGTACGGATTCTTTCTTCTTCTTCTTCTTCTTCTTCTTTCTTTATTTCTCCCCAAAAGTTGTGCAGAGGTTAGCTCAGAAAGTGCTATGTCTATCAAGTTCAAACTTATACCATGTATGTATCGTGTCCCAAAGACGGCAATCGAACTAAAATCAAAGTGATCAGTCGACCGTGACGTCACTATGACGTCATTATATGAAAACACATTCTCAATCATATCTCATTAATGGAATGAAGTTTTTCAATGAAATTTACGTCACATATATTTCAAGTTATGCGCATTCTACTCATGTTCTCAAAATTCATATTTTCTCTTAAAACGTGCGCGTACGCGCGCGTTAAAATATTTGTATGCTCCAATCGAGCTCAATTTTTTTTTTGCACACGTTTCAGACCATTTGGAGCATTTTTTGAAAAATTGAAAAAATTGGACGGACGCGTACGCGCGCGCACATATACGCACGCACAGCTCATATGCAATTGAAATTTCCAGTTTTTTCACTTTGATCGGATGTCTGAAATGTCAAGATATATCTATACCAAGTTTCAAGTCAATCCGACTCAATATGACGTCATACGGGCCTGTCAAAGTTGAAATTCCGCGCGCGCGTCAATGGCGATATACAGTGCAACTATGCCAAAAAACTGCCAATTTTAAATCTGATTTTACTCGTCAGGATGGACGGTGACCCCCCATTTTCTTTACATATTCTGAAAGCTGATGAGTTGTACATGTCATTTCATGGGCAGGCTATGCTAACAGAATGATTAAAAGATATCAAATTTCTTAATAAAGTAAAAAAAGTAAATTTTCAAAATGACGTCATCAAATTTCAAGTTTACTCGAGCGTATCTCACTTATCCTTTCCCAATTTTCACCCAAATTTCATTATGTTGTAGGTTATGAAATGCTCTTTCATTTATGTAATCACACAATTTTGATTTGATGACGACATTACCTCGAAAAAATTGATTGAAGGTAACCTTGTCAAATTTGACCAGTTTACGTGTAATCTCTATGGGAGTGCAATTTTTATGGAAATGAAAATTGACATGACTATCTTTATCGAGCACTAGCTCACTTATGCTTCGGTGAATTTCTCTAAGATTTTAATATGTTGTAGCTGAGACGTAGGGCTATCGTAAGTGTGCCCTTCGTTTTTTCATACGTTGTCGGGATCACGTGAAAAAACTTGGTTGAAATTAAAGTCTATCTTCGATGTATTGAAATATTTCTTTCTTTTTGCAACTTTATGTGCAATAAATCAAGAAAAACATACCCTATCACCACCATATTTTGCACATCTTTAGTTCATGTCACGAACATTATTTCATAAAATAACAAGTACTTGATCAGACGCCATCTTGGGTATGTAAATTAGGGTCAAAGGTCATAGATGTTTCATCCCCTATCTTGGTGAATACAGGTCCTATCTTTCCCATATTTTGCACACGTAAAGACCATGTTACAGGGATCATTTCAAAAAATAACCACTTTTTGCTCAGATGCCATCTTGTCTGTGCAAAGTTGGGTCAAAGGTCATATGTACTTCTTTTTCTATGTTCGCTATGACGTGTTATCTCTATGGGAGGGAATTTTTTAGATGTGAAAATTGACATGACTCTCTTTATCGAGCACTATCTTACTTATGCTTCGGTGAATTTCTCTCAGATTTTAATATGTTGTAGCTGAGACTTTACAGTATCAGGACTCGAATCATTGATTAAAAAAAAAAAAAAATCGGATCACCTTAATTTGTCAGTGATGACAAATTACAATCTCTAGTTAACGTTTCCACCGTCTGAAATAACTTTCTCGTATCACAAGAGTCTATCTTATCGCGGAAAAAGGATGACTCAGTGTCAGCTAATTTATGGTAATACTGTTTACATTCTGCCCTGTAAATCTGCCGATCAATCTCAGTTTTGGACTTTAGCATACGCCGTTCACAGCGGCGCCTCTGTTGTTTTGCGAGATGGAGGGAGTCATTGTAATAAGGAGCATTTGGACGAAGAACAACATGCCTGTCTTTCATTGGTGCATGCTTATCCAACACACTTTTCAGAGATGTGTTATAAAGATTAACTAAGAGATCAATGTCATTCGGTAATTCCCCCTCGATTTCTGTTGACAGATCCTGCTGAAATATATTGTAGTCAATGTTTTTCAAGTTGCAGGAACGAACATGTTTCCTGACCTCTCGAGGTCGACCAAGACGTAAGGTACAGGTAACCGCTGCATGATCTGAAGGTAAATGAAAGTGGTTCTCAAGCCCTTCAACGATGTTAACATCTAGGCCAGATATAATGAGGTCAAGCGCATGGCCTGACGAATGGGTTGGAAATGTCACATGGTTTTTGAGGCTGAAAAGATCTAGGACCTCATTGAATGCAGAACTATCCTGATTATCTTTAACATCCATATGGAATTTGAAGTCTCCAACCAAAACTATCTTTTGTGAAGCTCTATGTAGGCTCTGAAGGAAAGATGTGAACTCATCAAGAAAATCAGCAGGTCTGCTTCTCACCCTCTTCCGGCTGTAAGGAGGACGGTATATCACCAGCAAGCGGATGGTGTGAGAGGGGGAGTTTGATGATGAGATGGAAACATCCATGTATTCAAATGTGTGTGTTTGGCTGCGGTCGTTGAACTTGAGATCGAATCCCCGATGTACGAGGATGCCAACACCGCCACCAGTAGTGCTTGTTCGAGGAACGTGATGAAACTCATAGTTTGGAAGTGTCTGACTGATATTTGCGAGAGCACAATCATCACGAAAGGAATCTGTTAACCACGTCTCAGTTAGTGCATAGATATCTATTTTCTCATTGATCACAAAGTCACATATTGCCGTAGCACGTCCTCTAGCTTTCACGGATCTGGCATTCCATACCGCTAGTTTCACTGTTTGCGTATCCTTGTAAGCTAAGGGAGTTCTAGTGAGGATTTTGATATTGCCAGGTGTTCGCCTGATATCTTTCATTCTGTAGAACCATATGTGTTCTATTATTGTCAACCTATCTGTAATAACAACCTGGATGTGGTGTGTTCGCTTTCTAATACCACCACGCTTGCCGCGATGTGATAAAGGTTTATTGTTGATGCCGAGAGCTTTTACATTCTTCCAGGAATCTTCAGAAAGTTTCTTATTTGCAGCAGGACTAGGTTTTAACTTCAAAAGTTGATCCACCGAGTACTGGATTCTTTTTCCTACATTTGGGCCAGGGTTTGGTTGGATATCACCACAAACCAGGAGCTGAGTCCGAAAGGTGGCTGTTGAGTTTGGATAGTATTGTATACCATGTCCCACAAACTTAATGTGACATCTATCCATCCTTGATAATGATATGTATCTTCGCCCGCCATAGCTGTGTGAACAGCTGGTACACAGCAGACTTGAAGAGTCAAGGTTTGCAAGTGATAGCAAAAGGAGGGGAAGGATTAACCTCAACCCAACCATTGTAGCACTGGTGGTCCTATTCAAGTTCAACTGGGCAATGAATTGATGTGTGCTCACTTATCTGAACCCAGACAAAGGTTAATCCTCTGCTTTCACCAGTACATGTAGAGAGTGCTTGTACATGGATCCAATATGTCTGCAGTGCGCTCCCAAGCCAGATAGATGAAAAAGAATCCGGAGCTAATATATTCTGGGTTTAATGGAAATGTAGCTCGAAAATCGTCCAGCTGCTTCTAGAAACACTACTCCACAAGCTGTTCATAAAGGGTCATTCGCCACTCAAGAATAACACGTAATTCAACTGCAAAATCAGGAGCATAAAAAAATGTGTGTCTGCCAGCTAGGCGATCACACTTTCATTTGCATATACACGTGGATTGAGTGAATGCAGCAATATTTGTAGAACACATCAGTGAAAGTTTGGGGAAAATCGGACAATCCGGACAATAAAAAGTTATGAGCTTTTAAAGTATCTGCATAGTCACTGCTGGATGAGAAGACTACTAGTGTGTATGATGTCACATGCGTACAATGATACAAGGAAAATATGTAGAGAATTTCACAAAATTTTACTTTTTGAAAAAGGTGCACATTTCTCCGACTTGTCACTGACGTATGTTAGTCACTGACGTAGATTAAGGGTAATATTACTCCCCCTTGCCTTCTGAAAGAGGAAAGTCAAGTGTTCTTTTAGTATGCGAGAAAAGTGAAAATATCTTTAATTTTCCTTATACTTTCTTTGTATCGTTGTACCCATGTGATATCACAAGCTGTAGTAGTCTTCGCATCCAGCAGTGACTAAGCAGAAACTTCAAAAATTCATGACTTTTAAACGGATTGTCCGATTTTCCTCAAACTTATGCTGATGTGTTTTATCAATATTGCTGCATTCACTCAATCCACATGTCTATGAAGGTGAACTTGTCCTTTAACTTTTTCCTGCGTTGACAGCTTATCTGTATATTGTACGTCTTTTAACCTACAGGACTATCAAACATCGACAGCACTTTGCCACAACCGTCTTTACCTACAAACGGTGAGCATCACGTCAAGTCAGAAGGTTTTTTTTTCTTCTATATCTGTAATTTTTATACAATTATCAAAATGAGGTATCATAATGCAATTCGGTCCCAATATCTCTCTAATGAAACGTTCATCTTGTGGGATTTGTGTTATAGTTCTTCCAGCTATAGTTTTTAAAGAGCATCGAGAAGAAAAAGAGATACGGAGAACGAGGAGAGAGAGAGAGAGAGAGAGAGAGAGTGTGTGTGTGTGTGTGTGTGTGTGTGTGTGTGTACGGGGTTGGTGGGGATGGGGATTTGATATGAAGAAGGATAGTAATAAATGGTATGATAGATATTGGTAGGGTTTAATAGTTAGGATAGATGTAGATTTGTTTGGGATGGGAAGGGTTGGTCGTGTTGGTTTTTTTTTTTCGTATTATTAATGATCTCATTCTAGATTTGTATAATGTATTTGGTTTTTTATGTATATGCCCTTGTAAGTGAGGAGTTACATGATTCAATATATTCAAGGGATATAGGTTTGGTACCTGTCAAAACTTTCTCGTGAAGAAATTGTTAGTAGGGTTGACTTATAATCGAGTTATTTATGTTGAAGAGAGATTATTTGCAGTATAAATTGACGAATGTATTTGTTTGTGTTTTGAATTGCATTTTTACTGATTTTTATTCATGTTACACCCAGAATGGGTTGATTTATGAATGATTTGAATGAAATCAATAATCATCAAGGGGAAAAAAAGTGAGTGTACATGTATGTTAGAGGGATGGAAGTAAATGGAAGTGAAATTCTAAATATAAACACGCACTAAAACATGTATGACTTGAAATTGTTTTAAAATATTATTACGTTTGAAGAAATCATTCTAATGCTCCTACTTTAAGAATGTATAAATTTTGGGAACTTGCTGCCACGTTCAGATTGAAGTTCCATGATAATGATTTCAGTAACTTTGTATGCGTAAAAGCCTGTAAACTGAATCAATTCGACTGGACTTACTTGTGAAAATCACGGAGAGAACAGTTTCGTGACTTGTCACTAAATTCTTCAGTTCTGTCTGTCTGGCGAGCATTCAATTTACCCGTATGGGTGAATGGGCGATGTTACTACCTTTATTGTCTGTATGTTGAGGAATTTTCCGGATCACCGACTTGTATGTTGGTGAAAGATTGTGTCGGAGTCACCCTTCCCGAAGATTTTCGCGGACTACTCTTTCAAACCGTTTGGTTTCCTTGTCAATGATGTGACTTCTTTGTCCTCAAAATGGTGCCCCGAGTTGTTCAGGTGGGTGAACACGGTAGATTCGTTCCCCGTTGATCCGGATCTGCGACGCTGGCAAAGACGTTTGTTGAGAAGCTGTTTGGTCTCACCATTGATGCTAGTCTTTATAGTCCTTTCCTTTGCACTGAATCCTGCATACTAGTATTATATTATTCCGTTTGTGTTCTGGAATTTTGTCTTTTGGATGTACATGTACCAGTTTCTGTCGA
Organism: Diadema setosum; assembly: GCA_033980235.1. Classification (NCBI taxonomy): domain Eukaryota; kingdom Metazoa; phylum Echinodermata; class Echinoidea; order Diadematoida; family Diadematidae; genus Diadema; species Diadema setosum. The sequence goes on along the minus strand of CM067066.1, from coordinate 18,400,243 downwards.
AGAGTGTTGGCAGGCTTGAGGTATACACAGGAATCCGGTATAAGAGCTAAAAATAGTTAAATTTTCTCTGATAGTCATTGGCAGTACCGATCCGAAACGCCATTACTTCGTTTCTGGGATATGCTAGTATTGGATGCCCTCACGTTTTCGAGAGTGAAGGGCTTTTTCAATGCTCCAGTTTCTGAATCTCCTTTTTCAAGACGGTGCGCAGGCGTGGCAGGTGTTGGTATTCATTTTTCTTCGTCTCTGTAGAAGAACGGAGGTAGGATGCTCTGTGAAACAGAGTCCTTACAATTCCAAGTTTGTGGATTAGTGGGTGGTGAGAGAAAATTCCTCGACGTAAAAACAATAATGGCAGTAACATCGACTATTCGCCCGACATGGGTGAATACTCGCCAGCCAGCCAGAGCTGAAGAAGTGACTCGCGGACGAGTCACGAAACTGTTCTCTCCGTGATTTTCACAAGTAAGTCTAATCAAACAGATTCAATTACTTGCTTTTATCATACAACTTGGATGAGTCAAAACAGAGCGGGTTGATAAACAACCCGCTCTGAGTCAAAATCTGCATGGATATTTTGTATGCGTACTTTCAGATATACATGATTATGCCCAAATCGGTCATATTATATTAAACGAATCGTTGTTTATATCCATTTTCTATGCCAGTAATGTACACAAGCTAAAATATAACTATGTCCATAAAGTATTCATCAAAATAAATGTCTCAAGACATTTTCATGCCTTTGCAATAATATTTTCATGCTGAACAGCCTGTTGAATTTCGTTTATAATGTATATACATTTTGATATCCCATAAATGTAATCCTTTATATATATTTTACCCAAATATTATTCGTATAATAATGAAGACAACTTCATTAGTAATCATCATAATGACACAAAACTATGATTTTATTTAAAAATCCCATTGTCTACTGATAGCTATACCACTGCAAATCAACTCTGAACTTTATTTTGGGACGTCCAGGTGGGACTAAGGGAGAATGTCGACTGATCCCATCCGAGTGTCGAGCCGTTCTCCCACATAACAGATCAGAAGGGTTGGTGGAAGCTTCGGTGACGCCATTTTTCACCTCGTGGTCTCTCCTTGAAGCTTACGTCGCCTGCAGTCCCTCGGCAGCCAAGGTGCTGATTTGCGCGACAGCCTACCCGAGGGGTTGCGGGGAAAGTGGTTCGACGGAGTCGTGGTCGCGGGAGCCGAGCCCACTCCCTTGCCGAGAGGTGTGCGATCGGATGAAGCGGGACTGCGAGTATGCGTTCGCTATACTCAACCTTCCTCACATCATGTGTCACTTCTTCCAGAGCAGCTCTGAGAGCCCCACCTGTCTTGGCATGCCTTAGAGTTTAATCTATTAACCATCGCTTTCTAGGGTATACCCTCTTGTTAAGAGCGCGTCCACCTCCCTCTGTACTCGGTTACTGTAAAACGAGGAATGTTCGCGTGCATTTTAATTTCGCAAATTCGCGAGTCAAGGTTCGCTAATCTAAAATGCATACAAAGTTAAAGTTTTTGTCTACACTATATGCACTACATGCCAATGGTTATTCGCGAAACTTTCATGCCCCGAAAAAGAGACCGTCCGCTCCTAAGGGGTGTCGGTTCCATTACATAATTCGTGAAAATTTCATGCCGCGAATATAATTATCTTGTTTTACAGTAGTTGACGATCATCAGCTGAAGAAGATGAAACCTGTTGTCGCTCCGTGGATATAAGACAATGGATTACCAATCATGAGGTCCCGGACTAGTGTTCCCTGTCGGCAGCCGTTTTATTAAATTGCCCCTATATAGGCAAGGCATTTTATCATCGTCGACTCTTCCTTGAAAATGAACTTTAAGTCATCTGTTCCACGGCTGCTTGAGTACAAGCATTCTTTGCTTCCTTGTTGTCCACGTAAAACTAAATGTGCATTAAAGGGGTGGTAGAGTTTTGGTTGGGATGGGGATTCGGATCTTAACCTGTTGTGAGATAATTAGAAACCACTTATAAAGAACACACAATCTTGGAGGAATTAAAAGTTTCTTTGATAAGAATCGGCTTTGAAATGACTGAGACATCCAACTGGACCCCATGGAAGACCAGCTTAACGTAGCTGAATATGGGCTATCCAGCCATCTTCTCTGATGGAAAATGAACACACAAAACAAGCAAACGATAAAAGCGGTCTTAATAAAAGGTGGGTAACACCTAATACATATTAGGATAACTTTGTTTTCTCTGGTCTTTTTTATTGGATATCTCAACCATTTCAAAACCATTTTTCATCCAATATATCTTTAATTCCTCTTAGTTTGTATATATGCTCTTTTATATTTGCATATTAAAATTAGTGATTTCTTATTATCTCGCAAAAAGTGAAAATCCGAATCCTTATCTCATCCAATTCTATACAATCCCTTTAATCCCTTTAATATAGATCAGAGTATGTTACTCCTTCCACTTCCAGTACTTACCTACTTAGTGTAAGAGATAATAACCTTTTTTTTTTTTTAGAATATGTTTGACTTTTTTAAATGTTTCAAATAGAACCCCTGTTTTGTTTTACTTTTCATTTTATAATGGAGGTAATGATTATGCATGATGGTGATGTTTTGTAGCTGAAAGTCCACCTTAATACTGTAATAAGAAACTGAACGGAAATGGTAAAACGAAATCTTGTAGTTTTGCTAAGATACGTTAGGCGTCATTCATTTTTTTTTTTTTGTAAAATACAACGTGTCTCTGTTTTTCTGTTATAACCACATGAGTTGTCTTTCAGGCACCATTTGGCCCATTTCTCCGTTAGACTCGTCACCCTCGTTAATATTCCAAGTTAAAGTCACTGCCGAAAAAACAACAACAGCAACAACAACAACAAAACCTGTGGCGGACTGTGACAGCTCAAGGAATGAAATCCACTGAGATTAGAAATCAATTGACTGATTTGAGGTTTAGAGTTGTTATTCCTGGCTGCACTGGCTAATGTTAATGTCATATATAGAGGATATGTAAAGACAGACTGTTTCGAGAGTCTATAGTTATTCATGAATCGGTGCACGCATGCGTTGAGAACTGAAAAATATTCTGTTCAAACAGATGTTATATTGGTTGTCAGATTCGTACGTTGACTTTGCAGCTCATTTCGTGTGCAGTCTGCAGCAGAACTAATTTTCTAGAATTATATGATAGTAGTATTCGTCACTATCTTTCCCGTGGTGTCATCACACATCGCACTAATTATGTGTATGTACAGTATGTACATGTATGTATGTATGTATGTGTGTATGTACGTATGTATTTGTATATAATATAGGGCCTATGTACACTGTGATGTTTGTATGCTCGATAGAAATATACACAGAAAAAAAAATAATTGCATTACATACACAGAGTCTACGTTACATACATATGCATACACTGATGGGTTACTATTATTACGAAATCTTGGCTTTCATAATGAACGATTCATATAGCATTATAGAAGTAGGCTAACTCGTGGGAAAACACCCAGTATCATCATGATCACGGATCAATGTTATATCTGAGAACGCTAGGAATAAAAGTTTTTGTAAAATGCGTTAAGAAGACGCTCTAAGCATGCAAAGACAAATGAAAACGAGTTCCATGACTTGTGTGTGTGTGTGTGTGTGTGTGTGTGTGCGTGTGTGTGTGTGTGTGTGTGTGTGTGTGAGTGTGAGTGTGCGTGTGTGTGTGAGTATGTCTGTAAGTGTGTGTCTGTCTGTGTGTGTGCGTGTGCTTGTCTGTTTGTAACTTCGAAAAAAAAAAGTTCTATCTTCGAACCAATAGTGACAAACTTCAGGCGTGAACAGAAAGGAGCATGAAGAATTAAGCGGACGGAACAGATATAATACCAAAACAACAACAACAACAACAACAACAACAACAACCAACAGTTAAGATTCATTCCACATGGGAAGGGAGACGTGCCTTCAGATCGGGCTGAAACAAGAAAATTATTGTACTACAGAGATTAAGAGTAATATCAGAGTTTCGTGGAGAGAAATGATTGGATCTGTCTAAAATATCGGTAGCCATAAGCATGATAAGTCTTGGTCTTCTGAAAACAATGTACCATGATAGCTGAGACAAACCAAAAAGGGTGCTGAGGATTTTACTTTGTCAGCTATTTGATAAGCTATGAAAGCTACTTTTCCAAAGAAAATTGATATTCGCAACCAAAACTATTGCAGGTTTTAGGCATTTTGAAAGGCGTCTATATGAACTTTGATGATCGTAAAACGAGTTAGCTCCATTCTTGTTAATTTGAAATATTACGATAAAAAAACTGTGAATAAACAAAGAAAAAAAATAACATGAAATATTTAGTCATATTTTCAATAATATTCCTTGATGATTGTAACAAGTGAGGTATCACTGGGAAGGTTTTATCAAGCTCTATATCTGATGATGGACTGGCTTTAGAATCTTCGAGTTGTTTTAATCCGTTTTGCTATCAAATTCTTCATAAACATGACTCTCCAAATAAGCCGTTCAGGGGAAATATTGACAAGTTTGCCTTTGCTTAACGAACAACACCTGACTGGAATGATCGTGACCAAGTTCAGTGGTTAGTTCTCACTTAGTTGAAAAAAATCCAAAATATGGATCATCTCACATCAGTCTCTGACTTGGACCGAGCTTCTCCTCAAAACAAGCAAGTAGATGTGTGTGTGTGTGTGTGTGTGTGTGTGTGTGTGTGTGTGTGTGTGTGTTGTAATTTGTTTGTTTGATTGATTTATCAGTGGTAATTGGTGGTGATTATGTGGTGATTGATTTATTGATTGTTTGATTTATTTTCTTCAATATGATTTCATAAAGAAATCAAATTTCTTTACAGTATTGTACCAAAAATTAAATCAAACTTCGCGCATCTTGTAACCTTGGTGTGACACATGGCATTATCGTGATTATCTGTTACGTCTCCATTCATTACCGTCTACTTTGTCATTGCCGGTGAACGCTATCATACACCTCCATACACTACGTGTCATATGGACATATGGACATACAGTATAGTACACAGTGAAGACACACAATGCATGATATACCACTAGCCATTCAAATTGTCCCTCAATGTTTATTTTCCAACTTTTTTGATTGAAATAATTTCTTAAAATTCAACCAAAAGTATGCATCAAGATTGTTAGATTTCAAATTTGAAAAAAGAATGCTCTCTCTCTCATGTGGTGGTGGGGTGGGGGGGGGGGGGGGAAGCACCCTCCCTTGTTCCACTTCCAAAAACTTGGTTCACAGTAAAAGACATACATGCTGAAGTACCATGATCGATTAGCCATTTACATTGTCCTGAATGTTTATGGGGTTTTTTTTCTCACTTTTTGAATGAGAATTTGCTTAGTAGGTCCCCTAAAGTGTGAACCAGATTGTTGGAAGTTCAAGTCATAAGAATGCAAATTAAGCTTCCTGGTGTGGGAGGTGGTATCCACATCTAACGTTATCTGGCTGTCTCAATTCAATTCAATTCAATTCAATTCAATTCAATTCAATTCAATTCAATTCATTTCAATTCAATTCAATACAATTCAATTCAATTCAATTCAATTCAATTCAATTCAATTCAATTCAATTTAATTTATTTATTTTCATTTTCATTTTATTTTCATTCTCATTTTTCTTCCAACAAAACATAACACAGAATACATCAGAAATTATATCATAAGTAAATACATTATGACATGAGAAACGAGAGATATACATACATACATACCGGCAAAATACTAAGTAATGTTTAGAGGGGAAACAGAGAACTGCGAGGTCCACTAAAAAAAACAATGCTTGTATATTGTGAACCACTAAATCCAATCCAATCCAATCCATTCGTGGTCCTGATCTTCGAGACGGGATATAAATGACCAATATTAAACATCATCTCTCTAGAGAGTGGGTTCATTGTACTTAGTAGGGCCTACATTTTAGAGTTGTGTCCCATTATTTTGCTTGTACAGGCCGGGAGGGACTATACATAATTATTATTATTTTTTGTTTCCCTTCTGAATTGTTTCCCAAAGCTTAGTTTTGAAAGTTTTTATCTGCCATTATGTTGCTAATCATCCCCTTTCTGTCCATCCCCAGACTTATTACATGGTGAAAACGCAGATCTATACATAAATGAGGTGGCAGATAGTCATTCACATTGTCCTTGAATATTGATTTTTCTTACTTTGGGATTGACAAATTTCCAAATATATATATATAAAAAGATGCACAGATTGCTTAATTATAAAAATGCCAAAGCTCCCCCGTGCGGGAGGGGATACGCCCACCACACCTGTCCACCCTCCCCCCTCCCCGTTCAGTCGCTGCACCCACTCGCTAGCGTGATACTCCCAAACATTGAACACATTGTCTCTGTTGTTGTTGTTGTTGTTGTTGTTGTTGTTGGGTTTTGTTTTTGTTTTTTGTTTTTTCTTGTTACCGTTTAATCTGCTACGGCACCTGTACCCTGCGTAGCGCCTGTACCTCGGGCTACACAGTATGTCGCCCTCACAAGGTTGAAAGTAGGAAGTGTATGACATCGACATACGACACTCCTCAACGGCCCATCCAGCGCAGCCAGCAGCTCCATCAGAACGCCGTAGCGCTAAGCCCTCCCCGCCGCCCGTACTACACGTATGGTTGGGTGTCCATAATATCGGACACCTAACGTTTTTCTATCAACAGAAACGTGAAAAATCACACAATTTGCCTGAAATTTTACTCACGTGTGGAGAAAATACTCCGGATTCACAAGCGCGCACTGAAAATGCGATCTGAGGTACGCGCTCTAGCATGGCGGCTTCGAACGCGTGGGGTGTCATTTTTTCCGCACTCAGTTGCCCGGCTCATATCGACCGACCACCCCGCCCTCTATTGACAATACGTATAAAGCGTACTTAAACGCGTTTTTTCGACAAGCTGCTGTTTTTTTCTAGTCGTATTTTTTTCCCCAATAATATTTGAATATATTTTGAATCCCTCGATATTACTTTTGAAGGACTGTTCGATGAATTTGACTTGATTTTCATTAGGAAACTTTTCATCGTAATTGAAATAAATTAGATGAGTCGGTTTGTTTTTTCACATTCATTTCTCGTTTCTGCATCAACTCGTACGGTCGTAGCGGGCGACAAAATGTTTATGTCATGTGTATGTGTAACGTGTGTGCACGATCGTACAAGCGGCGGTGACAATTTTGCGGTCAAAATCGTCAAATTTATTACGGAAGGATACTCTACATCTAACAACGAGTCAGCAAAGGTAGGCCTAGTTATATGTAGTTACACGATAAACCTTATTCGATTTTGCTAAATTTCGGTAATTTAGATCGATAGAGGGAATACTTAGTTGTTTTCGCCACATTTTACTCGGTAGCGTAGCCCAGTGAAGAATCGAACACCGTTGCGCGTAGTCCCATGCGTACATTTTCTTTCTTTACGCGCAATGCCATTATAATGCGCGGCCGGTCGTTATGGACCCGGTCGGTGGGTTGGACCCCTACCATACTTGTACGTGGTGTATTTTGTTTATTGGCGTTGCTATGATTTGCGATTACAAGTGAGGAACAGTGGTGCGACAGAATAGTTTCGCTCATGGTGAAAATCTAACTCCAAGGTCATGATTGCTGTCGAACCCGTAAGGAGTGAGATTGGTTCTGTAAAAACTCACCAACTCAGTCGGAGAGGAAAACTATCTAGAAACAAAGTACACCGAACGAGACCAAGGAGTATTACCCGCAAAAATTCCAACTCGAGCCTTCAGCAACTCAGACCAGTCCCACCCACCACTTCTCGTGCTGGGACTGCCAAAGCCGGGCAACGAACCAGCGGAACTGACGTTACGCCGGGTTCAAGTCAACATCATGCCGCTGCGACTCCCATTCAAGGCCAAGGGCCATCAAGGTCATTGCCTCTCACTCAAGGAAAGTCGAAGACTGGACAATCGAATAAGAATATTAAGCTACCTCGTTTGAAATCCAATGGATCAACTGTTGACAGCCAAGTCAAAATCAGTAAATATTTGCACGAAGCGTCAACTGAAACTACTAGACGAAGGACTGAGAAAGGACGACAAAGTGAGCGTGTAGATTCGGCTGAAGAGGTCGACAAACCAAAGCCAAAGAAGTCGAAATCTGTGTACATATTAGAAGCAATTAAGCCAAATAATGTACTATTGGAGAAAGAAAAATTCATGCGATTTCGCGGGCGCTACAACCCACAGTTTGAGTACGATCATCCAGCATCCGAAAAGGTGATGAAGAGTTACAGCTTGGCGTCCCATAAACTTGCCCCTCAGGTATGTATCAATTTAACAGTCAGTGGCACTACTCATTTGGATGAAATTAATCATTGTTAGTGTAACACTGAGGTACAGCCTGTACTACTGGCAAATTTGATACTCTGCCTGGCTAAATCGTGATATTGTCCCCTCTTGTGTGCGATTGCGAGTGCATCTTCAGTCACTATGTGCAAAATCTACAATTTTGTATGGCGGTGGATAGCAGCCACCAGCTATGACAAAATGAATGGCAGTGAATGGAGTGGTGGACTATTTCAGGATAATGCCCTATAAGTGTTAGTTTTATACTTGAGTATTTTGTTTTGTTTTGTTTTGTTTTGTTTTTGATAGGCAAAGCTTCAAACAAGCCAATTCCTTTCAACCTCCTTTAACCCTTTGAGGACGAGTCCCCAGTATACTATATTATATATATTATATATGGCCCGTTTCACAGTTAGGCGCCACTTTTTGTCAACCTAGGTGTCAAAATTTCAAGTTGTCTTTCAGAGATGGAATGTCATGATTTTTTATTCCTAAGAATGTGAATTTAATGGAAAATGTAATGCCTGAGCTTAATTATTATTGCAATATTTGATATCATGAATGATTCTATTGGAGATGAAGGTAATTTTGCTGAAAGATAGTGCTATAATGTCATGGACAGAGCTGAAGCACTATGTGTCCAACAGGTAATTTGAAACTGTAACATGATTAAGTGATATTTAAGCAAACTTGGTGCCAAATTTTTTGTTCTTATTTGGATTTATTGGAAAATTGTACCACTTTGAAGGAAAAATATAGTGTAAAATAGAGTATGTGACTTCAAAAAGTTTCTCTTGTTTTACACTTCCTCATTCAGGATGTGTAATATTTCATGGAGATAATACTTATGTTGGGGCACATACACACACTTAATACTAACATTGTGAGTGTCCATCTTTTTACATTTAAAATTTCAGCTGGAAGATATGGTGGATGTGACATGAAACAGATGTGAACGGACATTTTACACCTTGACCAATAAACAACAGTAATAAGGCAAATGATTACCCAAAGAATAGTCAGCACAAGTCAGTTCACACTAAGAAACAAATTATGTTTCACAAGAAAGTTTTGTTTCCAGCATAAATGACATCAGTAATAGCCAATAGTGGTGGATGTGACATGTGAACGGAACACCAATTTCCTTGGTATTTTGTTTTGTACACACCTTGCATATAACAAATGATTTTGCATGCAAAACTACCGAGAATACTATACTCTATAAATTCACAACTCACTGCTGATAAGGCCTCATGTGCTGTAAAAGTTATGGATGCCTGAAATCCCATGTGGCGGATGTGACGGATTGAAGATGTGAACGGACATTTTCAATCTTCTCAAATTTATACTTGATAGTTATAGTTCAAACCATTATTGAAATTTTTATCAGCTTACATACACTGTACGATCAAAGTACATGTATAAGGTTGTTGTTTTTTTTTCAGCTGACAACATGTACACTACGTTCATTGGACTCTGAATGTTTTTCAGAGTAAATTGGATCCAACATGGTGGATGTGATGCTGAAATTTATAACAGAATTCCAAATATTCATCTTTATCATCAACTGGTAATTGCTAAGCAGTAGGGCCTACTCTGTTTGTAAGAACCACATACAGTGTAGAACAGTCATATTTTTTAACACAAATCACTGCACACAAGGGTCCACATATTTTCAAGTTACAATGTATGAATGCAAGAAGCTCCTTGCGGATGTGACAAATCAGATGTAAACAGACATTTTTTTTTTACCTGCAATTGATGTGCAATTGTGGCATCCTTATTCTGTAACCAGCCAAATCATAGTGTTTTCATTAGAGCAACGGTGCATTCAAGTTTTTTTGTTGTTTTTTTTCCCCACAGTTAATGATATCCAATGTGGTGGATGTGACATTTTGTTGTGATCAGAATCCCAAATATGCAAAATCTTGCTGTAAGTGTTTCCCATAGAATTAAAAGGAAAAGGTAGGCCCACAAGTACTGTGAGTCTTTACCGTACTTTAAGTTAGTTTCTGCCTGTGATGAACCTAGAAGTGAAAACCTACATGTAGTATAAGGACCAATCCTATTTATAATCCTACAGACATGTAATTATAATAGATAAAATGCAGATTATGCTGTCATGGCCCTGTTTTCATTACATGCATTGGAAATCTATAGTACAGGCAAAAGCTACACTAACGCTCAGATAAGTCACCTACCAGGATTCCCCCAAGAAACTTTGTCATGTCAGGTAAAAATCACATTTCTAATTTGCCTTAGTTTGTGAACATGTGAACTCACAGGATAAACTTTCATACTTACTGACAAACTGAAATACAATTGTGTTATGAAAAAAAAAAACAAAAAAAAAACATTTTCTCCTCCTTTGTAGTATGCCACCCTTCCTCCTCTTCTACTTGTATGTCATCACCAATATGAGCCATTGTTTGCTAATGACTGTTCATTTTTTTTAAATGTTTTTAATAACAAGTCTTATTTCATTTTTTTGGCTGTATGAGGCTGTTTCAGCAGGGGGCACTGGGCATGCAGTATTTACCAAAGGTTGTTTCCTTCTTGGTCATGTCTTTATGGGGTTGTGTGTGCAAATACCAATTATATCTTCCCCCCCCCCCCAAAAAAAAAAAAAAAAATATTCAAAGGCATTTAACTAAATTATCACTTCCTTTATAACCGGGGGGCCAAAAGCTAAAAACAGAGGTCGAGTTGCACTCTCTCTACAAACTAAGTAGACCATGCTTATTTTCAAGTTTTTATTGTAACAAACAACATTCGACTGGTCTACCTCAAAAAATTTGTTGCGAAAGCCTCCAAATCCAAGATGGCGTCCAAGATGGCCGCCATATTTACTGAATTTGTTATTTAAATGATAGAATTTGATAGAAACATCAAATTTCAACAAATGTGATGTCATATGAAAGAGAATAACATTTTCTATAAGTTGATACCATTTTTGTGGGTTATTGTGATAACTGGATTGAGATTTTAAGGAAAAAACACTCATTTTTTGATATTTTTCTGAAAAAAGGAAAATCATGAAAATGCTTGATTCAGCATAAATCAGAGAAAGACTGAAGGATTATCTTGAAACGTTTCAAGAATTTTGTTTGACATATAATTAATATTTGGAGAAAATTAGGGGTCAGTACCATTTTTGGTTCAGGAGTTATAATGTCTCAAACTTGAAAACTCACTACGTAAAAATGGCCACTTTAGTTGTGACCAAGACCTTGTTGGTCATAAAAAAGTCTGTGCGCGCCAAGACTAGTACACGCACCACTGGCACTGGCGCTGGTAGCAGCGCCAGTAGTGCATGTAGTAGTCTTGGCAAATGCAGACTTTTTCTTTGACAAACAAGGGTTTGTGCCTGCAAACTAACTTTTCATATCAAGTGGTAGCTCAGGTGATACTGATCGCTATTATTTCAAAGTAGATTGTTCTGAAGCAGATGAGATGAAGCAAACAAAATTTCAAATAGAGGTAATAGCTTGAAACTTGGCACCAATTTTGTTATAGATAGTTTAAGACACAATTTAGATCAACCGCTCAAAAAAAAAAAAATTCAAGATGACAGCCATCAAAGTTGACATAGTGTATTGCGCCAAATTAAATGTATTATTTCGATTTTGATACAATTTTGTCTGTTGTGATATCTTAAACCGCCTCAGGTTTTTATGGACACATTTTTAAAACCAGTGATATTCTACTCTCCGAAAAAGAAAAAAAAATCGAGTGGATGTTTTTACTTTTGATGTGAGGAGTGAATAACAGAAAATGGTGAATTTAGAGTGAAATTGGAGTGACTTTTGAGTGAAAATGTTCATTTTCATTCATTTTAGAGTGACCTTAGGCAGGGCTCCACACGAACTTTTATTTTTTGGTGGCCCAATGGCAAATATCCGACCTTTTTTGGTGGCCCGATCAGGACATCAAATTCTTCATTTCTGACATTTTGGTGGCCCGACGTGCGTTTTTGGTGGCCCCGGGCCACCGGACCAACGTTAGTTTCGAGCCCTGCCTTTGAATAGGGATCACTCGTCCCTCTTCGAGTGATCCCCGAGGTCACTCTAAAATAAATGAAAATGAACATTTTCACTCTCGAGTGATCCTGATATCTAATATGGGAAAGCATCTACCAATGGCATAAGTTCAGATCAATATTGTGACACTATAACCCACATGAAATCAGCCCAAAAACAATGTAAGAAAAATCTGATAACAGTAAATACAGTTTCAGCATGCTTATTTGTAAATGTGAATATACAGCACGAATAATCAATTTGGAAAATTTTATTCGAACAATATACTGAAAAGTAATTTCGCACAACACATTTAAGAGCAAAGTTGAGAAATTGCCGCTATGTCCGATTTTATTTATTTATTTATTTTTTTTTTGGGGGGGGGGGTCGGATCAGAAGGGCTTTCAAGGATATCTACGGATCAGACATTATTACACATATACCATCATCATGCCTTCACGTTTCTACAACAGCAGAGTAACATACAAGTAAAAAAGCATATAGTATCTTCGATACAGAAGCATTTCTTTTTTTTTTATCAAAGATTGGGCCTTACCCAAACACTGGAATGACCTCCACTCCCCCACCCCCCCCCCAAAAAAAGACCCTCAATATGGTTTACTAGTACACTAGTACAATATCATTCGGATGTATAGAAACATGTAATAGACAGAAAGATAAGAAGATTAAAAATATATATCAAATTAGAAGTTATAAGTTGAGATTTAACTTTGACGCAACACACTTAAGGTATTGTTTGCCATTGGGAGAGATATCACATTCGATTTATATGTGCAGGTTAGTTGTATTACAAAACATTCTACCATGTAAAAAATTCATAATAAAGCCTAAAACATACGGAGATATCACCATTTCTTTTCAAGAAACCATAACCATGATAACTGTAACAATTTAGTATTTGAATTTGAATTTGAATTATATAAAAAAAAAACATTCTTATCAGATCTATTTAGTACATCTAACAATATTTAACATTAAATATACTGATTTAAGTTTGTACATTAGTTTGTTCTATCCCTAACTCACAGTTTAGAACTAGCTTGAGGAATTAAGTAAAGCTGGATTTTTGTTTTACTTGCATTAGTGGGAAATAATGCCTTGAACGACAACCTCGATTAATTACCGCCATCTTGAATTTTGTGTGGATACTGTTTTTATCGCTAATAATTACACATTGGAAAAATTTGTGCCAAATTCCAAGCTCCTATCTCTTTTTGGAACATACTTTCTTAATGTTCAATCTTATCTGCCTCAGAACAATCTACTATGATGAAATGCTACAGTAATAGCGACCAGCGTCACCTACCACTTGGCATGAAAAGTTAGTTTGCATGCAGGTACTTGCAAGTCACTAGACCATTACAGTATTACATGTGACCATGTAAACACACTGTATGCAAAATTTATAATGCATGAATATAATTTTTTAAGTTTTAGATGTTAACTTGTCAACAGTGTATGATATTGCCTGTAATTCCAGAAATATGAATTATGTCTCAATCTCAGTAAATCTCAATCTCAATCGCAGGTTTCAAATTAATTCTTCAGTTCTTCTTTGATAAATACTAAATCATGCATTTTTACATTTCTTCCTTTTTTCAAAAGAATATAAAAATATGGATTCTCCCCCCCCCCCCAAAAAAAAAGAGAAGCAAACAACCCCCCAATTTATCACAATACACAGCTAAAGTGGTATCAACTTTTAGGAAGTCTTGCTCTCCTTCATATGACATCAAATTTGTTGCAATCCAATGTCTCTATCAAATTTTATTTTTGAAATGTTAAATTCAATAAAAATGGCGGCCCTATTGGACCGCATCTGTACTTTGGAGGTTTTTGCAACAAATCTACTGAGGTGTACTTACGGAACATTGCTTAGTATGCTTAATATTATGTATTGTTTTGTTTATAGAGAGAGTGGAACTCGAAAAGTAAGCACGATCTTGGATTTGACCCTCTGTGACGTCTTTGGGAACAGATGCGTGCAAATACATGTTATGTAAAATGGGATTTCAAGTTTGAGACATTATAACTCCTGAACCAAATACAATACTGACCTCCAAATATTGATTATATGGGAAAGATTTTAATTTTTGCATGGTTTTCATAAACATGTTTAATTTAATTTTTTGTAACTTTTTAGAGAAATATTCATGGTGCATTCTGAAAAATGTCTCCATAAAAACCTAAGATGGTTTGAGATAGCATTAAAATGTTCAGAATATATGTCAGCTTTGATGGCCTGCAATCTTGAATTTTTTGAGTGATTGATCCAATTTTTTTTTTAAACTTTCTATTGCAAGGTTATTTCAAGCTTCTACCTCTATTTGAAAGATATTTTTTGCTTCATCTCATCTGCTTCAGAACAGTCTACTTTGAAATAATAGCAATCAGCGTCACCTGAGCTACCATTTGGTATGAAAAGTTAGTTTGCAGGCACAAACCCTTGTTTGTCAAAGAAAAAGTCTGAGTTTGCCTAGACTACTACACGCACCACTGGCACTGCTACAAGCGCCAGTGCCAGTGGTGCGTGTAGTAGTCTTGGCACGCGCAGGCTTTTTTTACGACCAACAAAGTTCTGTCACAACTAAAGTGGCCATTTTTACATAGTGAGTTTTCAAGTTTGAGACATTATAACTCCTGAACCAAAAATGGTACTGACCCCTAATTTTCTCCAAATATTAATTATATGTCAAACAAAATTCTTGAGATGTTTCAAGATAATCCTTTAGTGTTTCTTTGATTTATGATGAATCAAGCATTTTCATGATTTTCCTTTTTTTCAGAAAAATATCAAAAAATTAGTGTTTTTTCCTTAAAATCTCAATCCATTTATCACAATAACCCACAAAAATGGTATCAACTTGTAGAAAATTTTATTCTCTTTCATATGACATCAAATTTGTTGAAATCTGATGTTTCAATCAAATTCTATCTTTCAAATAACAAATTCAGTAAATATGGCGGCCATCTTGGACGCCATCTTGGATTTGGAGGCTTTCGCAACAAATTTTTTGAGGTAGACCAGTGGAATGTTGTTTGTTACAATAAAAACTTGAAAATAAGCATGGTCTACTTAGTTTGTAGAGAGAGTGCAACTCACTCGTTAAGTAAGCGACTTTTTGGGGTTTGGCCCTCCGGTTATTACCAAAATCTGATTGTTTCATTATTAAAAACCGACAGTATGGACGTTGAACACAAAATTAATCTGATCTTCAATAAGGGTTATTGATATGCCACAGTGGTCCAGTTTGCCCATGCACCTGCATTCGTTTTACCTGACTAACAAAAGAAATGGACCTCCCCCCCCCCCCCCACCCACAAAAAAAAAAAAAAAAAAAAAAAAATCATTAACATTTTTCAGGAAAAGTAAGGGATTCTGAAGAAAACTACTAGGGGCCTATTTAGCTTCAACCAGATCCTATCCTGTGTTACTACAGAAAAATCTTGGGACATACTTGTATACTTATTACAGAGATGGGATTAGCCAAGGTTAGGAGATCAGTTTTAATCCACTTTTCCCTACCTGTTGCTATAGGATAAGAACCTGTACTGTCGGGCAGAAGCTTGGTAGTCTGGTGGATACTTAGCCCCTATGGACTTACAGTACTGTAGCCTGTCTAGTAACCAAGACCAGTAAATTAGGAGATAGTTGGTTGGAATCTAACCCAAGTTGAATGCCCATGATTTTGTCATGGCGACTACTAAAACACTGCATAATCAGTGTTTATGATATGTTGGAGGCTAATTGTTCAATCAGTTGCAGTAAAATAATTTACAAACCAATTTTGTTTTTTTTTTCACCCCTCAATCTTAGTTAACCATGCCAATGGTTGTGGATCATTTCACACTGTGTTCAAGTCTTGTTGCAGGGTAGCGCATTAGGGAACTAATGCTGAAAAATGCTATGCATTTGGGAGATACACTCTGTGTCCGTTCACACCCAAAAATGTCACATCCACCATACATTTAATCATTATTAAACATATCAAATACATGGTGCAGCAAAGGTTCAATTAATGTAATTAAATAACATTTATATTCTTTTGCCTTTATGAGATTAATCATCTGGAAAATTGATTAAAATATGTAGAACATCAGCTTTCACAGGTACAGTGACAGGATCATGCTACATCCTCACTGTGAATAAGTATTTCAATGTAAAATTAAGGTGAATATGATGTTAAAGTGGGTGTCTCATATCTAGATATCTTGGTAATGACATACTTTTAAAGATCTAAACGTACTTTGTCCCAAAAAAATAAGTTGTCCCTAGATTTTACTTAATATTCATTGAAATGTCCGTTCACATCTGGAAATGTCACATCCACCAGGGCATTTCAAGCATTCTCGAAGTTTTTAAAATTGTTAGTTTCATAGCAATGTCAGTATCAATGGCATTTGTAAGCTTAGTACAGAGTCTAAAATGTCTGAAGATTCACAGTCAATCAGGCTAGTATTTAATGAGATGCACACCAAAATGTGTTTCTGACAAGAAAGGCTGGTGGATGTGACATGTGTGAACGGACACCATGTTATTTGACATTAAAAAAGCATTTGAATTTCAAATGCTGAATTGTTTTGGAGGGATGGACACCCAACTGTGTATCATTTATTTATGCAAAAATTTTAGAAATAAGCTAAACCATTAACAAGTTATAGTTATATAAAATATTGGTGGATGTGACAAAAATGTGAACGGACATTTAAATTTTGTTTTCATATTACTGTCATTTCATCAGATGGAACTGAAGCACAAACAAACTTTCTACAGTTACTCATACAAAGCTATACTTCACTTTTACATTATTTTCCTGAGACTTGCCTTTGTTTTCTTACTTACACAACCCATATAAGCAGATGCTTAAATGTGAACGGACAATGTCACATCCACCAAGAGAATTTTGGGGTGGAAAAAATTAATCAAAAAGGAGTTGAAACTTTTTGACTCTGATATGATTCATTATGGCCACTCATTCACTACACATAAATATGTTTAGTTAACTCAAAGCCAGATATGTTAAAGAATGGCAAAGTTTGCCAAAAAGGGATGTTGGCCAGGTTGACACCCAGTAGGTCAGATTTGGGCACATCTTGCTTTACTGTGAGCTAATGCTTTGGAGTTACATTTTCGTTATGCTATGGGAGGTAGACCCCATGGGGGTCTAACATATGCATAGCAAAACATTTCATGAATCTGCTCTTATTCTGTGTAGTAGACTGAAAACTGAAAAAAATGAAAAGTGGCGCCTAACCGTGAAACGGGCCATATATATATACCCAGTATATTATTGTTATAAAATACACAGTCACAAAACTGCCATACACATGGCTACCAACCTGTGAGTTTTGTATGATGTTGATTGTTCATGACATTTTCTCTTCTTGTCCCTTTCAAATGAACTAACAGGCTTTAAAGATCATGGAGGTTGCACTGGATAGATATGGCAGCTATGAGGCCTTTGAGGAAGCCATTGCAGGCAAGCGCCTCACACACACCGAGTTCTGCTGGCTCTTCAAGGACTTTGTGTCGGCCGAGGGGCTGGAGAACCAGGTCCACTTGAACCTGACGCCGGATCTTCTGTCCCGAGCAGTGATGACTCGGCTGCGGTCACGCCCCACCATGAATGTCAACAGTAAAGTACTACGAGAGGGCTGGGCCAGGGGCCTGCTGCAGCATGAGATTGGTAAGAATGGTAACTGGGTTACCACAGCCCAGTTTCCTAACTGTTTGCTAAATACTGTAAGTGGGATTATCTCTTCACTTTATGTTGTTTCAAACTCTCAACCCACTTTAATGAGTAAGCATCATACTGTTATAATTTGGAGTGATAGTCTTTTCTTTCTTTTTTTTAAATTGTTATTCTGGAGAAGGAATATGACTGACCGTTGACGGTTTATAATATGTAAATCTCAATTTTCTGAGTGCATTCTATCCAGAGTCATTTGTGAGCCATTTGATGAATTAAGATTGTTGATCAGCAAACAGATAATAATGTCTGTTACTGATCATCCTAGCCTCATTTTTTCTTGTTGACAGGACCACCTGTGTGTACAAGCCTAAGCAGAATACCATTTATCAATTATATCCAGACAGTGCAAACTCCTCTTCATCCTAAAATCGCTATCCAACCACTTCTTTGCAATGTGTATCATCTCAGGTACACACTACATACGCAGCGCCAACAACCGCTACCAACCGTGGCACAACAACCGTGGTCGCAAGCGGCACTCCCTGCTGCCCATGAACCCGACGGAGGAAGGGCTGGCCAGTCTCCACAGCGTCTTGGGCCGGGATGACCCATGCCTGTGGCGGTCCGCCATGCTGTACTACACTGTCTACCAGGCCTCACTCCTGTCCTTCGCAGACCTCTTTGAGCACCTTGGCCGCTTCATCAAGAACCCGGAGGTTCGCTGGGACTACTGCATGCGTGCCAAGCGTGGCCAGGGGGACACCTCCAAGCCAGGTCAGTCAGATTCTGCCCACAAGTTTTTACAGAGATGGTATTGAAGCAAATTTCTTTGCAGATTAAGTCATGTATCCTAAGAGGAAAAGTTTGCCTCTATAAGTAGTCAATGATTTTTCAGAAAACAATTGAAAAAAAATGTGACACAATTAAAAAAGTTTTGATTTGAGCATCTTGGGACAAACTTTATGAGCAATTTCTGACGTAAAAAAAAAACAATATGGTTTTGTTTTATTGTATTTTGTTTGCAGTATGAAAAGTATTTTATTTAAAAGAATCATAATCTTTATCGTTTTATACTTCTCAGTGATCACTTTGAATTAAATTCTCTCCCCTCTTTTTGACTCCTCGACTATGTATGTAGGTTGCTTCAACAAGGACCAGGTCTACCTCAACGGGGCCTTGCAGGTCCTGCGGTTTCGCCACGAGATCGACTTCCACGCCCTGGTCAAGATGGGCCGAGTGGCCTTCCAGGACGTGGAGCGGCTGCGGCGGGAGGCAATGATGGCCGATGGCGTGGTTGCCATCCCCTCCTTCATGGCCGACCTTGAGTCCTACCTCCAGCAGCTGAACGAGATCCGACTCAAGAACCGGATTACAGACAAGGAGCTCGCTGAAGCCTTTCCGACCATGGAAAGCTGTGAACGATGATGACAACGATCTCTCCACCTGCAGATGTGATTTCTATCAGCACTTTATGGGCAGAAAACCGTAACGATTTCTGTAATTTTCATGCTTATTGCCAAGCCGTGCGCCATTTTGCATCATGAGTCAATCCAGTCCCATTCAGCATTGGGAAATAAATTTTTTGCTAATGATCTTGGATGTTTGGGAGCTATCAAGATTTGTCACACGTGCCAAGACTTATTTTGCATGTCTGTTTCTTCATATAGTTGTGTAGACTTTTACACCCAAAGAAAAATAGTGCAAATGCAAAAGTCAGCTTGTTGAGGGAGAATCTAGAATGCTGTCTTAATTTTGCTCATCGCACAGTGTCTTCAAAGTAAAGAACGTGTTGCAAACTCCATTGATATTTTGTATATTGTTCTCCTTTCTTTGTCAAAACAAACTCGGCAGGACCTCATTCTGTTGTTTTACTAGCCACTATTAACCGGGAACTAGAGATCATCAGTGTGCGCATCCAGACAGCTATGGTTGACATGTTTATTAAAGGCAGTTTTAGTTTGCCCTAACATACATTTCTATCAACGTCATTCCAAAACTATGTATGGTGGGTTTTTTTTTTTTTTTTTAGTGGTTTGAGTGGCTAGTACAAGAAATGACTTGAAAGCTCAGCCAGAAGTGCGTTGAAGATGAATTTTGAGTCTCTCGCACCTTTGTTCAACTTCCTCTCAAGACATACTTTGTTACTGTATAATTCTTGCCAAACTTTTCTATTCATATTTGCTTGTAGCTTTGTCATTGCTGATTTGAGATATTAGAGCATTGTTGTCTTCCAGAGTTGTTGGTCTTTAAAGGGCAGATCAACCCCAAGAACAATGTGGACTGAGTGAAAGCAGCAACATTAGTAGAACACATCAGTGAAAGTTTGAAGAAAATCGGACAATCGATTCAAAAGTTATGAATTTTTAAAGTTTTGGTGTTGGAACCGCTGGATGAGGAGACTACTAGAGGATATGACGTATGAGTGGACAACAATACAAAGAAAATATAAAGGAAATTCAACAAAAATTCACTTTTCTAGAATCATGAAAGAGCAATGGACCAACCTCTTTCAGAAAGCAGGGGGAATAATTGCTACCCTTAACATATGTCAATATCAAGTTGATGGAATTTGTAATTTTCATGAAAAATGGATTTTTGTAGAATTTTCTATATATTTTCTTGGTATTGTTGTCCACTCATACGTCATAACCTCTAGTAGTCTCCTCATCCAGCGGTTCCAACACCAAAACTTTAAAAATTCATAACTTTTGCATCGATTGTCCGATTTTCTTCAAACTTTCAGTGATGTGTTCTACTAATGTTGCCGCTTTCACTCAATCCACATTGCTCTTGGGGTTTATCTTCCCTTTAAAGGGCAGATCTTGACATCCCTTCCTTTCTTGCCAATTACGTTATTGTACTATCCACAAAGGGTCATATTGAATTTACAGCTGCGATTTGCTGTTAGTTCATTTTTTCATTGTGATATTTGTTTTAGAATGATGTTTTTTTTTCTCAATTTTATTTCAGCGCCATGATATTATTTTAGTTATATTATGAATGAAGAAAGCAAGTTTAACAATATTTGTTTTTGTTTTTTTTTCTGATTGTTTACAAAACTAAATTCTTGCTGCTGGCACTACAAAAAAAGTGTACATGGAAATCAGGAGCCTTTTCTCTCTCTAATCACAAAATAATGACAAAGTTTGATTTATGAGTGAAAGGTGGTATTATGATATCACAGAACAGTAAATAATTATTTTTTTTCTATTGTCATAGCTTGTGCAGAAATCAAATTGAATCATGACAGCTTGGAAAAGAAATGTTTAGTCTGTTATGGGGCCCGTTTCATAAAACTTGTCATCAGTGACAAATTGTCATAGATGTGACAAGCTACTGAAATCCTTGCATCTGATTGGCTGAGAGCAAATTTGTCAGAGAAATGTAGCAGTTGTCACTGATGACAAGTTTTATGAAATGGGCCCCGGGAATCCTAAGGCTGTAGTATGTACCTCTTATAGTATACAGTGTAGTAGACCGATGTTCAAAATCAATTTCATGCAAGGCATGGACATTACATGTATAAAAGAAATGGTGATTTTGACTGATGAAAAAAAAGGAGAAATACTTTCTTGATCGTGATATTAAAGAAATATGTACATAAGATATAACAAAATATATATTGATTTTAAAGCTTTTAGGTGCTGCAAAGTCTGTTTGATGCAGAGTGCTGTGACCATTTATTGTACCATAGAGAAGCAGTTGCCCAGATATATCAGTCATCGAAACTAAATTACTTTAGGAAAGTATATTATAATTTGTCTATGTGGGTAGATTTGTTACACATATCATTTTGTATCAAGTATATATGTGTGTTGTTTTTTTTTCAATACCATTTCATCTCAAACTAGTTGAGATGCTTACAAGATAATTCTTCCATTAATTGAGATTTGTGTACACCTATTTGCCTGAAATACAAACACTGAAAATTCTATAAAAATTCTATTTCAAGTAACTTTTCCATGTATGATAGTGGGAGGAATGTAATTCTCTTTTTGTGTGATGTTAAACATTACTGTTGCAGTGATTTGGGGAAATATGACAGAAATTATTTTGCATTTTAGTATTTTGCTGCAGGGTTGAGAAATGTCTTCATATATGAAGCTGGTGTATGAAAAGAAGTCATGTGACTGCACTTTGCCAATCACTGTTGCCGTGGATTGAATTGACCCTTGTAGTATCACCCCATCTAAAAATCACGGCCCCAAACATGCCATGTGTCTAGCTCATGTGTGCTGACGTTGCTTGGTAAAGGTGTTTGCGAGCACATCTTTTGCAGTCAGTATTTTTACAGACCAAGCACCCCGAAAGATGCCAAACTGAAAGAAACGATGAAGGCATGAATGATACCTGTACAGAGTGTTCTCAGTGTGATGTCAGGCCCGTAACTACACTGATAGGGGGGTTCAGGGGGTTCCGTGGAATGGAGCCCCGCCCCCCCCCCCCCCCCCCCAACCCTGTTTGCCAGCAGCAAATTGGGGGGGGGGGGGGGCTCTGGGCCCACGTTAGCCGATTTTAGTGGCACCAGAAAATTGTGTGCTGAAGCGTTTTTTTTTTTTTTTACTTGCCAGCCGATGAAACCCAGAAGTGGCACAAGAAATGAAAAAAATTACACAGGGGAGCCTGTTTGTTTTTGTTTTTGTTTTTGTTTTTTTTTTCACTTGTCAGCAAATTAAACCCAGAAGTGGCACTAGAAATATTTCTTACGCCTCCCCCATACGTAAAATAATGGAACTAAACATAAACTTAACTTAAAAGGTCCACTTTTTCTAATTCTGAACCCTCCCATAAAAATCCTAGTTATGAACCTAGTTGCACATGTTGCGATATTGGGCTTTGCCAAATGTAATCGCCAAAGACAAAAATGAACCATGTCAACACTGAGACTCAAGGCAAAGAGTTGTAAGGTCTAAACCCGACTTAACTTGCCTTCATCACACAGATTTGTCTTTCTTTTTGAACTTGACAACTACCAGGTATGATGTCATTGCTTCTGGCAAATCTTGGCTGCTACTGTACCTACATGTATAGATAATGTGTATGTCAAGACTATTTTATATGTATTTTCTGCTCTAAGCCATGAATTGATTATAGTGCCGAGTATTGTTGTGTGTCACATGCAGATATATATATTTTCTTCACATTGAGGTGCTCCAATATTACAATAATAATCTACATAACTATATGACAATAGTGCCTTTATCTACACGGCTTCCTTTGTCCATAATGTGTTGAGGTGTTGGTGTGTCAGTGCAAGTCATAAGGAAAGTGGCCATGAACGTACAGTATTCTGTAACCTTCAAGCAACACATAGTCTTCTCTAAATTGTTAACAACCATCTCTCATCCATACATGATCATACGTAGCACCAAAAATTTGGGGTTTGTTTGTGTGTGTGTGTGTGTGTGTGTGTGTGTGTGTGCGTGTGTGTGTGTGTGTGTGTGTGTGTGTGTGTGTGTGTGTGTGTGTGTGTGTGTGTGTGTGTGTGTGTGTTGAGTATTGTGGAACAGGCCATATAAGAACAATTTCAAGATAGATTATCCTTACGTTTTGTGTATCACCTTTATTGATTTCTTTAAAATCTTCCCACTGGCAGGTTTCTATGAAAAATAAGACTAAGTTTGGACTTTAAAAAAAAGTTAAATTCGTCCAGTGTATGATTTGGATTATGTTATTTTATTGTGATATTTAGGTGATACGCTATCAGCGTATCACCTATTGTGATTGTCAAAATCTCTCTTTATTTTTTTTTATTCTTCTTTCTTTCTGGACAATTTTGTGTCGTCAATATCTCAACAATGACATTACGGAATGACATGAAATTTTCAGTCAACATGTCTCATAACAATATCTAGCCACAATAAGGTTTTCATGACAGTAACATATCTATGACGTCATTTAGGTGCCATTTTGTGATTTTCGGACCTTGTCACATGATCGATCATAACTTCATAACTAGATGTAATTTCTGCGTCATTTTCGGTGGACATAAAGTTCAGGTCACGCTCTATCTTACTTTTTAATGCTAGTTACCCAGGTCTTCATTACGCAAACGCGCGCGCGTCAAAATTTTAAAAGGCTCAAAACAACTTCCCAATGGGAAATCTCGAAGTTTCAGACAATTTTAAGCGTTTCAAACATTTTCTCGCGTGCGCGTCCGTCCGCGCAATGTCGCGCGCAGAGGGCGTAACCAACATGAAAATGCAATTTTTTTGACTGATTTGGATTCCTGATACTTTGAGTAACAATATCCACTGATTTCCGATCGATGTTGACCTATAACAAAGGAATGCACTGGCGTCAAAGTTGAAATTCCGCGCGCGCGTCTTTCTGCAAATATAGTGAAAAAACATGTCTTTGTTTATTTCGCCATAGCTCTTTAAATCGTCCGTTGACCCGATATTTCTATTGCATATTACAAAAGCATATGAATTGTAAATAACATTCCAAGTATCAATATTGCCAGGAAAACGCGATGAAGTGATCATATCGTCATTTTGAATAAAAAAAAGTGGAATTGATTTTTTTGAGGTACTGTTTCTGACATTCATTTGCTCGTATCGTTGTTGTTTAAGCTCAATATTATCCCAAATTCACATATGTTGTACTTTAAACATTTGCCTTTCAAGTCCATGTCATGGTTTTGAAATTTGATGACGTTATCATACTTTAAATTGTGATTAAAAGTAAAGATGCAAAATCGGACAAGTTTACGTGTTATGTCTATGGGAGGTGATTTTTTTTTAAAACCATCCATTGACTTGACAACGTTTAAGCACCTTTATCTCAGCTGATTTTGCTTCATTTCCTCTGAAATTTAAGTATGTTGTAGCTGAGACAATAAGCTGCAGTAATCATGCATTTTGTTCTTTGAAATCTTCTCATGAGGTTGACAATTTTGCAGTTTAAAACTGAAAATGAGAATGGAATGTGGACGAATCGATTCCTGATTCATCTTTCACATACATAAGTTTACGTTCCTCATATTTTCTCGTCGAGACATATGGCCGAGTGGTTAAAGGCGCCGTCTCAGAGACGTGAGGTTGCACTCGTGCGGGTTCGAACCCCACAAGATCACGAAACAAAATACCTAGCTATTTTACTTTTTTTTTTCTTCAATGGTGTATTACACATTCGTCCATGTAGAAATTACGTTCGTATATAAACGCACCTATACACACACACACACACACACAATATCCCTCTGTTTTGTGTTGGAGACTACATTGCTTCGACTGCTGCAGAATGTTGCATCCTGACTCTGTCAAATAGTATGTAATGACGACAACGGAGGTGTTGTACTTTGAGCAATTGTCTTTCAAGTCTATGTCATTGTTTTGTACTTTGATGACGTCATCACACTGAAAATTGTGATTAAAGGCAAGGTATCAAAATCAGCCGATTATAGGTTTTATGTCTGCGGGACGTATTTTTCCAAAATTGCCAGAAATGGCACAGCGACCTCAGTCGTTACAAGGCCGCATTTCCTTCTAGCAATGCAATACATGTTCACGCGGCCACGATTGTTGAGTGGGCATTGACTTTTTCCCCCTGTAATATCTATACATTTTTTTTTCGGCCTTACCGTTTCCGTGGATGTCCCGTGGCCAAGTGGTTAGAGAAACCGTTTTGCATGCACGCTCAATATAACTTCAAGGTGCCTATATCACATTCTTTTCTTTGTCGATCACAGATGACCGACATCTGATGACTCCAGGCGTATCACCTAACTCGTCAGTGTGACGAGTTTCATGTCTCGTTTTCTTTTGATATGCCATTGGTTCATGACCCTGTATTATGAGAGTCTGAACTGTGAAATTTAAATCTAGCATAGCTGTACATGTGCTGAGCAAATCACACACAATCACCACTTGGTTAGGTTTGCCCACACGGTATGCTTCTTTACCCTTCACATACACACACACACACGCATTCATATGTTTGTATATACATACATACATACATACATACATACATACATACATACATACAAACATACATACATCCAATGTTCTTAAGTGAAAACTTTGCAATGATGTTAATCAATGATATGGCAACAGATACCGGTACTGTGGAAGAAACATGGTACAACCTGTGCACCAAGTCCATACACTCACCATGAAAGTAGGTCTTCAAGAAAATGCAACTCTTTCAAACTTTACTCAGCATATCAGTTTTATTCCATGCATAAAACCTTGGTGTGCATGTGGAGACAAAGCTCGGTGAGATCATTCATTCAAGCAATACCAAAAAAAAAAAGATAAATAAATAAAAGGTTAAAAAAAAATGCTTGTACTTATCTCACAAGATTGTTGCCAATTTAGAGATCATACAAGACCGAGGGAAACAAATGAGCTTGCATAAGTTTTGCTGCATGCAGCAATATACAATAAACTTCTTTTACTCTCATGTGCTATACATCTCTTCATTTAATAAATATATTTGATTGTTCCTATATTAATTGTTCCTACAGAGTGTGAACAAAGACACCCGAAAATCTCAAACACAGATGTATTTA
Organism: Diadema setosum; assembly: GCA_033980235.1. Taxonomy (NCBI): domain Eukaryota; kingdom Metazoa; phylum Echinodermata; class Echinoidea; order Diadematoida; family Diadematidae; genus Diadema; species Diadema setosum. The sequence continues at coordinate 18,373,654 of CM067066.1, read as the reverse complement.
ACATCCTGCTGTGAGGAGAGCCTTGTCCCATGCGATCCACAAGGGACAGGTGAGTTGTGTCAATTTGCATTGAAGCAACCATTAATTAATCTCTCTCACGGTTAAGGTACGATAGAAATAGATTCACTCATAAATCTAATCCCCTGGGACTACTTGAGGATATCACAGTGCAAACATGATAAAAAAAAGAAACTCAAAAGAGCAAAATGAAACCCATTATGCCATTCTTTACCTTACAGGTCTCATCACGTTATACAACAACAAGTGTCCCAAACAGATACACACTTGAAATACAATTTGATCTTCTCTGGTCGTGAGAATGCAACATACTGCCAAGTACTCAAACTGGGCTTGTACATGATATAACTCTGAAGTTACACAACTTCAAAAGAAAGCTGCACAACTTTGAAAGAGAAACATTTCCTTAAAAATCACACATTCTTACATGTCCTGCAAGAAAGAAGAGTCTCATAATCATCAACAACATTTTTTTTTTTTTTTTTGTACAAACTAAATCTGTCTGGAAAACAATATCATTGTTAAGTAAGCATGAAACTAATAAATTAAGATGGTAATACATGCTTTAGTTCGTGACACACATTCTAGTCATCATACATTTCATATAGTTATGCTATTGTGTGTGGGGGTAAATTCTAATGAATATTCTTACATTTATCTCCACCTTAAAGTTCAAACAGGGTTTCACTTAAGGTCCATGAAAAACTTTTGAATATTCCAACACAAATACCTTCTCATACAACAGAAAAACAAAACACAAAATGTTGAAACCCCTTCAGATTTTTCCAGATGACAAAAAAGTACTCCCACAGGCAGTTAATAAATGGGTAGTGATTATAACTAGATTCTTTTAAAGAATCTCACATCAGTACCTCACATTGTACCTTTGTAACCCATCATATACTTATCTTAATACTGCTTTCTTTAACGATATACTACTGTAATACTGTTTTTAGAATGGTCATTACACTTTAAGGCCTAAACGTTCACACTGGAGTGGCACTATGAGGAAAAAAAAAGTCCATTATTACACTGCTCGATGCCATAATGGTTATGTTAAGATTTCAATCACTCTCTAGAAAACTTGTAAGCTCTTTATATCAAACAGTAAAAAACTACTGAGAGGGTCTAGCTTTTCTCTTCTTCCAAACGGTGAAATCACCCCCCCCCCAAAAAAAAAAAAAAAAAAAATCAAATATTTATTTATATATATATTTCTTTTCTTTAAACAATTGCCTCCCCATCTTCACCCTAAAAGTAAATGATAAAGATAAAATTAATTAGATAAAAGGAAGGTTAAATGAAACACAAAAATAGAAAGGTTTCACTTCCTCTCTAGTAATCACTTGAGGAGTGGACAGATCAAAATTCTCAGTATCTTCTAAAAATTTTCCATATACTTGATCACAATTGCAAAAAAGAAGAAAGAAAAAAAAAAACACTCCTCATTACATGGATTAAAAAAAAAGTGAACTTGAAATCGTTTGGACACCATTAGATTATTCATTTTCATTCATTTTGCTATAATTGTAACAATCTATAGTATATAAAATGACAGTGTATGTTCATATTACAGTTTTGCTAGATATATCTCTTTGCACTTTTCTTGAATTGAAGGGTTCCTAAAATAGAGCATGTCATCTGTAGGCAAAGCTTACTAGCTACATTCTAGAAATGTTGGTCATATATGAAAATACCATAATCTATTTATCTACATGTATTGCAGTGTCTACAGCAGTGTTACTATCACTGCCACTTTGCGAGACGTGCGTTAGTCTTCTTCAGACCAACTTACAAAGGCCCTTTTAGTAATCATATAATTTAGAGATATTTGACAAAAATTAGTGCAATGCAAATACATCCATACTTTTATACAAGATATAAGTTTATACAAGTCACAACCCTGCTTGTATCAGTACACAAAACAAATGCATATCCAATATCCCATTTGAAAAAAATTCAACTGCAAGGAATCATGATACAAATATATGTATCTGCTCAATGTGCTCTAAGGAGGATGAAATGATACCAATATTAGAACAAATCTGAGCTCTGATAAATATATGCAATATCACTATTGAAAATCTCATGCCTTTTTTCATTTCTTCTCATGGCAAACATATGCTGTACTTTGTTATTCAAAATCTGAGCATATACGATACAAAATGCTACAGTATTGTTTATTTGGTGCAGTATATACACATATATTTCAAGCTTCGCAGTATAACATCACTTGAATTGAATTTACCATGTCATATCATATCATGTAGCACTATGTTATCTATGAGAGAGTGAAAGCAAATGAGAATATGTAAGATGAAAATCCAATTGATCCTTTCCGGCAATATTGCTGAATATATTCTCAGTGGTAGCACTGGCCATTCTTTTCCTACAAACCGGAAATTGCAATAACGACAGTCAAAGTATCCTTAAAGTATGCAGATGAGAGAAGACAACCAATCACGCTGCAAAGTATCACATGTGAGAACATCGCACCTGAAGGAAAACTTGCTCTGCTTCGCTCATGACATACAGTAACAAAATAATACAGACAAATTTTGGCATGAGCTCATATCAATAACAGCAAGGAACACTGTCGCGGAAGTACGTAAATCACTGGTATCAGTAATGACGGCAGAGAATGTGGCAGCTTTTAACTTTAATACTTCTCTGTATACGGGTATATTTCAACATTTCATTCTATCATATCTTTGTAGAGATGGTGTGAAACTGCATTCTTTATCAAGTGCCTTTATTTTTGCAGTTTTTACTTTATTGCAGTTTCACTTTCACTGGTTTTTTTTCCAGCACACTTTATGGTTGAATCTTCAGTGCAACAAAGTTTGTATCCTACCATTATTAAAGGCATAATTTACCATTTGCAGATGAAACAAAAACCCAGCATTAGTGCTTTAAAATAGTTCTAATATGTGAGTTACGGATAGAAACAACCAATGTAAAAATTTGAATCCGTGTAATCCATGTTAAGTGTTGTTAGATACACAAAATGTGAACAATAGGTATAATAAAAATGTTTTCAGACTAAACCGTCTACAGTTACGGTTTATTGAGAAAAACCCTGATATCTCCTTAGATTTTAGGTTTTATTGCAAAAATTTTATATGGTGGGATGTTTTGTGATACAACAGACCTACACATACGCATCAAATGTGATATCTCGAACATTTTGAAATCACTGCTCCCAAAGGTAAACTGGGCCTTTAAGAAGTAGAAGGTTACTCCATTCATCAGCTCCGACAAAATGAACACCCTCCTTCCCTTGGACTGAATAAGTTGATTTTCTCTGTGCAAACACTCCTTTGATGGTCAGGGGCTCACTCTCCCTTTACAATACACTCTTGATTTTCCTGAGCGACAAGCTCAGACTACGGCAAGTAGAAAGTGTGATTGTTGCATTTAATTTTACTTACAATTGGGGAGTATTTGATGGTGCTGCACTTTAATTTGATTGCCAATTACACAATAGATTGTACTCACATACATCATGCTATCATCATGAACTTATCTGGATTTAACTGATGGCTTTCATACAGGATAACACCTTACACTCTGACACCGTGGGTTCTACTAAAGAATACATACTGTAAAAGTGGATATTTTCGTGCGACTACTTTTTCGTGCTTGGTCGCGTAAGAAGAGTTTCGTGTGTTTTTAATTCCGCCGAATCAAGACATCAACTACTGTAACATATGGCACGCAAAAATATTCGCGTGCTCTTATTTTCGGGCTAGCTTCTGGTTGCGCGGAATGAGCAAAAATTATAACACCACGAAAATTTTCACTTTTACAGTACTGTAGAACCAGAAACGTATAGTAGCATGAAACAGGGATGCATATTTTCTGAGAAAAGAAGAACGCAGGTCTGGATGTCAACGCATCATCCTTAATTCAATATGATTATGAATGATTTCTTCTCTCATCTTTGTGTTGACAGAGAAAGGAAAGAATCTTATGGTCCAGTATCAATCTCGTGAGAGACAGAGAGAGCGAGGAAAAAAAAAATCATGATTTTGAACCCACAGAGAAGAAAACCTGTACATTCCTATTGCTATTCATTTACAGTCCTGGCAAGTGTATCCGTTCCATAGCATATATTTGACTGTAATCACAAATTAGTAAATGCAGAGATTTGCTGAAACTTTTTACATACATACAAGTCACTCCTCATCTTTCTATTCAGTGAAAAAAAAAAGGAAACATACTTTCAAACAGGAAATACCAGGCAAATAAAGAATGATAAAAGAATAAAAAAAAAAAAAAACAGAAAAGGAAAGATAGAGTATTATGATTTTTACCCTATTGCGATTACAGGCTGAACATTTCTAAAGCTATTCAAGTGTCTTGGCAAGTGCTATAAATTTCCATGGCAACAATGCTATACGATTCATTAATGTGATACAGGAATGCACATTGACATCTTAACAATGCACGGAATTCAAAGGGCTGTTGATTATCCATGCATATGTCTAAAATTATCATGGCTACAGGCAACAACAGAATAATGTTTCAAGTTGCAAACCAGCACCCAAACAAGTGAAAAGGATAACAATCTCTACATTAATACTGCGTGCGGCAAATATCTTTAAAAATATTAAGACTTTGGTGCACTACATTTCTTTGTCTATTACAAGTGAGAATTATTAAATTAGGATTGTAATTACTGTATACTCAGCAAAAATAACAAAATGTATATTTTTGTGAAAAAAGAAGCTACATTCATATCTGCACTGCAAGAGACAACACACACTTTCAACTTGCTCCATCTTGTTTCTAAATTACAAGCGGGTACGTGCAGTTTGGTTGACACGCGAGGCATGCCGGCGAAGGAGATTGGCAAGAATCAGTTAACTGTGGTTAAGACTGCTGCACTAGTCTTACAAAAATGCTTAATTGTACTAATTTCTCATCAAAGTGTGAAACCAATGACAGTGTGTATGCCTGGCCTCTTCGATCTTTCCTGCTGACTTTATCCTAGTTCTGAGGTGAATGCTTAGACAGCAAAAAAGTCATATGTCACAGAGCTCATCACAACACCACTTAAGTTTGCATTCACTCTACTCAAACATGAAAAAGGAACTCTTGTCAAGTTCTGCAAAAAACAAAGAAACAAACAAAACAAAATCACATACATACACACAAACAAGATGTACACCTATGTTTATGATGGTTCTATTCTATTCATTAAAAAAAAAAAATTATTGCATGTTGAAGTGAGCAGTGCATAGAATGCATTCAAGCTATAATTCATGTACAAATAATTATGATGTCGTACATCAGCTAATAGAGATTTTCAGCCAAAAATTGACATTTCATATGGTAGGCAAGTTTAAGCAATCAGAGTGGCTGTGTAATAATTATCTCTGTCTGTTCTTTGTCTTTTTTTTCACCCTTTATGCTCATGCACATCTTATCCCCCCCCCCATAAAGTAATCTGCAAATAACAAAAATGGACAAAATAAACAAATTCTATCAGATCACTTCAGTAAACCACCTGAACCCCCCCCCCCCCAAAAAAAAAAAAGAAAAGAAAAGCTGATATTTTCACAGAATAACTTATTCCAAATGAGATTATAAACTCAAGGTTCTGTGATAAAACTTTCACTTAAAATGATCAGAAATGTCCTCTTTTTCTGAATTACTTGTGTAAAATCAACAAAGATTTATCAGGTACCAGAAGGAAACAGGTTGATTTTAATAGGCATCAGAAGCTCTAGAAGCTTCTGGCATCATAAGCTCTAGAAGCTTCTGGCATGATGAAGAGATAGACTGTTTGAAGTGGATAAGATGACATGTAGAAGGGCATAAATTCTACAGGTCTCCAACCTACCCTACATCCTGCTCCCAATCAAATGTGGGCCTGATGGGGCTCAGTGGATACAAGACCATGGATTATCAGTCATGAGACTCCTGGTTCAAGTCCCCTTCCTGCAGTGGGTTGTGTCCCTAGGCAAAGGCACTTTATCCTCTTTGCCCAATTATTATTAAGAGGTGACTTTAAGCTCAACCTCAAATCTTCACCCCTCTTGCTTGACTTTAAGCTGTTGGTCTTATACTAGTTGCTCAAAGTCATTCATTGCCTCTTTTGTGGTCACATGGTAACCAATAATTGCATTAAAAAAAGAGAAAAAGAGAGGAATTGATAAAATTGCTTGCCTGCAAAAAAGGAAGGCTTAAATTATCATCACACTCCAAACAAAGGTTTCATCACCATATAAAAGCGATAAGAAGCCTCGAAAACTTTGCCTTCCTAAGGGAAAAGGAATAGGAGGAGGGTCAAAAAATTGGTAGAGCGACTGTCCTTCACAAAGTACAGTACCTGTCATACAATTAATTTCCTTGCATGTTTCATACACAGGCTCTTTTAATAAGCTCTCGAAAAGTACAGACAGTTTGTTTGCTTTTGATTTTGTTTTTTCCAAACAAGACAATACTTTGCAGGTGCCCATTTAAGACAGGTTTGACTGTATTTTTCTAAATTTCCTGTTCTGAACTCAGCCCTGTCTATACATGAATGTCGAATCAACTGTGGCAGTAAAAGAGCACTAAATCTACTTACATGTACCAGCTGAATTGCGCATTACAGTGTCATTTCTTTTTCTTTTTAATTACTTTTAAAAATTGTAACTGAAAATTTGATTTTCAGGCCGAAGTACACTAATTTTCCCCCTGCTTTTTAGGTTGGAAAATATTGAATGACACCCAGCTGAGACTGCACATGATCACTGATTATCTTGACATCAAATTCATTATTTAATGATAGTGTAATGCCCCTTTAAACTGCTAATCACACACATAAAAAACCTCCACCACAACATACCTTTTTCTTCAATTCTCTCTAGAGCATTATTATGCTTTAAGCTAGATTTAGTTGTATAACTAAGAACAGTGTACATAGGCAATTCTGCTAATCTGGAGAGTACATACTCGACCAGATCATGTTGTATGAATGTCATAGAATTCTGCACCCAAATGAACCTATGATCACATCACAGCAACTGGGATGGTAAATACAGAGATTCTGCTTTGGTTTTGTTTTTGGTTTGTTTAAGACCTAATTTGCTCTACAGAATACAGGCAAGTTTCTGGATTTACACCACTGCCACAGTAAGTGTGACACACTGACATATTAGTATGCACCCTTCATCCTATGATACTTTTAGGAAACCCAAGCCGAAAGTCTAGCGGAGACATGTACACACGCAACAGCCTGACTGTGTTGTGTATCATCACATGGAAATGGCTTGAAATTCAACGGGCATTCCTGTCTTTCCGTCCCGTTCCTTTACCTGCCAGTAATGAATGCAGTGCAAAAGTGACATACCAGCAAATATTTTGGCAGTGCGAATTTCTCCATGCACTGGTCAGTGGTAGTAAAGCCCAGATGGACTTGAACTGCCCATACGGAGAAGAGTCATATGCATCACACACAGCAATACTGGACCTTTCCATTATCCCCACTTGAAACATTTCCGTACTGACTGTTCTGTGCTAGAAACTACTTGTACCAGCATCCTGGAGTAATTGCTTTGTATCTCACAGGTAGCTAACTACAGCTGGCTACACTACAGGCAACACTAGCATCACACACATTTTACCAACAGCACCAGACCATGGGTATTGAATATGGGAAGTTAAAAAAAATCAAATCTTCATAAAGAATTTCTTAATCAAATTGTAGCTAGCTATACGTACATTGTTAACATGCTACATACACTCAAGCCTTACGCTATACTATCTTTAGTGTCAACTTGGGCATCATTATAAAGCAATTTTTGAACATGTCATTTCGGCACCAATTAATGTAGGTCCTATCTGCCGAGTAGACGTAGACTGCATGATTACTTTCTATTCCTAAATTGGCAAGTCTCCGGCCTAAAATCATTGGTTGTGCATATCATCAGTGTGTCGATAAGTGAGAGTGTGGTCATACAAATATTCTTAAAATGGGTTGGCTAATCAATGATTCAGAAGTTGTGGGCCCTGCCCTCAAGAACAAAAACCGAAATCAATGTCAACCTGCTACAAGTACCGTCCGTACTATGTATACACTTCTTGTGTTTTTACAGACACAGCATGGATCTAGGCAAGAAAAAACCACAAATTTGCAAACATTTGGTTGAGCTCTGGCATGAACACATAATATGGTATGAGCTCATGCCCACCTTATTTTGATCTGCACTGTAATCCCAAAATATGAACTCGGCATAATAGTAGGATAAAGATTGTGCTGATTCCACTTGAATGAATATGAAACAACAAACGCACGAAGCAAATTATCTCTGAAAAAAAAAATAGAAGAAATATTTGAGAACATGGGTAAACATTGCCCCCACTACTTTACCCAAACTTCAGCTTTGGGTGGAAAATACATAATATTAACCACTGTTTTAACAGAAGGTGTCAGTAGTAGATACACAAGGAACAACAAAATTGGTGCTGACAAAAGCATTTGTGTGTCTACAGCAGATTATCCTAGCAGTATGTTTTTTGCAGGAGCACGCCTGCAAAAGGTAGAATTCTGGAGCATGTTTGGTTTTACATCAAATGACTTCTTTTTTTTTTTTAAGTTTAGAGGCTCAAAATGGCAAGTGACTTTCAAAGTCCGCCGAGCTCCCAAGCGCTGCATCACGCACTCGCTCACAGCTGTGATACCTAGCACTCGGCTAACTTTGAACGACTTCTATAAAATATGATACAGTCAAGGCTATCAGATGTAATTGTAGGTGTCAAACTTACATTTTTTTCCCTTCGTTATTATTAAAGATAATCCAGGCAGAATTTGGGGATGTGGCAGATACATGGGTGCTTTTCATCATACACTGGCTAATGCAGTATCTATATCTAATAGTGTGGCATCATCCTGATTACCTAGACAGATCGTGAAAGTTTCAAGACTACCACATGCAAATTTAAATCCTGAGCCTCATCATAGCATTAAAGATGGTAATTTTACTTAATGATATGTTTGGTTGATGTTGTTGTTGTTGCTTTTTTTTTTAATCTGAAAGCACTACTTTTCTACAGGATCTTGCCATTAAAATTACCTCAATGTACTTTCATCATCATACCAATGCACCAAATAGGGTAGAATTTCATAACAGCGTTGACATGACAATAATTTTTGTCACTACATACCATCCTGTATATGCCACATATTTAGCAAGTCTAAATTTTTGCGAAGCGGGACTTCCCGACGATTTTGCGAGTGGTTAAATTCGCGATCATGGAGTACAGTACTGTACAGAGAAATGCATACGTGTGCGTCACATTCATATCGGGATCAGAGTAATTTTTTTCGCGTGTCTTTAATTTTGCGAATAGCCTCAGTGACTGGCGATATTCACGAAAATAAAAACTTCACAAAATATTTGGCGTAATGCAGTATCTACATCTGTTTTGCGTTCAATTTGATCCTCAACACATATAGGGATCACTGAACGGTTTCCCAACTAATGTATCAAATACTACAAGTAGTCCAACTTGAAAAGTTTTGTAACAGAGGTCCAATCTCTCTGTGAATGAATTGAACTCCATAATTGTTCTTGACTTGGATCAACGTTTATTTTTGCAAATATTCAGGGTGCCAATCAACCACTGTCTTCAAACTAAACTACACTCTACTGATTTCAGCAAGGTTTCAGCCAATGATTTTTCATCACAATGAACAAACACAACAGTATCCTAGTGCATGGGTACTTATTATCTTCTTTTTTCTTCATCTGTTGAAAGCAATTCACCAAACAAGATCCTAAAATTTTACATTCATAGAGTGTCTAAAAAAAATATCCAAGAATCCAAAAATAAAGTTCTGCTATCTGCTAATAGACCCTGCAATTGTCATTTCTTGAATCTTAAGCATAGTTACACACGGTGTGAACCACATCAGTTGTTTCACACACTGAGACTTACAAAATTTAGAAACACTTGCGATGAAGAAAGTTCATTTTCCTACATACACACACAAAAAAGATGGAATATAGGCATTAAAAAAAAAAGATATGGACTTGCTAGATGCACAGACTAATAAATGCCATTGCTGCGCTTTAAAAGAAAAAGAGAAGCACAACATGTTTGAGGAAAAAAAGAAAACAGCATCATCAATTTTATGTACAGCAGGAATTGTGTTCACTACTTTTGATTCGTAGAATGCAAACAGATACACTACATGATGGAATAGAGTCAGGTAAACAGCGAACTCTCATCAACATTGCAAAAGGACTCTACAAAACTAACATATTTCTCGTCACCAGACAGACGGACAATGAGTCGGACTTTTTCTATTTCATTGATGCAGCCGATGGAAGCGTTATACTTTATGGATAGATATCTAGCACTGCCTATTAAAGCAGTGATGATCTTTTGACTTGGATCAAAGAAAAGGCAAGCACATTTCACTCAAAGAACTGATCAAGGAGACACTACTTTATATTTCTGCAGACAGGAAAGTAACAATAGAATATGAAACTGCTGAAGGACATTGATTGATGACAATATATAAAACATATTTTCTGCAACAGTGCTATGGCTGGAGGGCGATTTTTTTCTTTATTTTTCTTTTTGGACCTATCAGCACCACTCTCGTTCCCTTCTTCTGTGGCATCAGTAGACGGGCGCATCATCATAACTGAAAGAAGAGTTCTGCCCAGGACAAGCAGTGATCAGACACCGCTCCACCCCAACTCCAGCCAGCCGGGATCAGCGGATGCGACAAGCCTTCCTGGATGACGCCGCAAGATCCTGAAGGAGATGTGTCATGAGCACAGGGGAGAGGTCAAGGAGGGATGGGGAGAAGAGAGAGTGATAGGCAGACAGAAGAAAAGACAGAGAAAGATAAAAAACAGATGGAAAGACCAAAAATTATCTCTTGTATAAGACAGGAAGAATGGGGGTTTTAACAATAATAGTTAACCTAAATGAATCATGAGCTCAAAATAGGAAGTATGTATATGAAGAAATAAAACTGCTTTAGACATTCATTCATTCATTCATTCATTCATTCATTCATTCATTCATTCATTCATTCATTCATTCATTCATTCATTCATTCATTCATTCATTCATTCATTCATTCATTCATTTATTCATTCATTCATTCATTCATTCATTCATTATCTATTCAGCATTCATTCATCAGTTTTGGAGCACCTACAGTGGAAAATTTACTGGGCCATAGAATAGAAGGCAAGTTATCCATGTGTCAAAACTTACTCGTAGAAACCTGACATCATAATGCTGCCTACTGATATTCATCTACACATATTTTTGCTGGTAGGTAGTGAGTGATACACTTTCAAGAGAAAGTACCGGTAGCCTTCTGTTTACAATGCCACCACCCACTTAATCCACCTACATGTACATCTCATACCATCAGTTCAGGATGGCAGCTGCGGAGTCTCCAGTGGGATATGTCAATATTTAGTTCAAATTGACTACCAACAGGCTGGGTTTAGAGTCCTGAATGCATACCTTACACAGCTCTTATTTGCAAGCCTTACCACATTCTTACATCTGCTTTACAGTAGCACAAAGACACTGCACAACTATATTCAAGTGAGAAATTCTATGAAGTTACCTGGAAATTTAATCTTTTGTACATCTTTTTCAATACACTGTCAGGGCAGAGGAAAATAACAATATCTCTGACAAAAAGCAGGAGTCACCATTCTTGTAAATTGCTATGCTCTATTGACTTGACTTTACAGTGTATGTCAAGTAAAGCATTTGTAATAATATTCACAAAATATTACATAACTATTAATACAAATAAATATTATTTGTTTGTCTATGGACAAAAGCACCTTCTAAAAGGATGACTTTTTTTTTTTTTCAGTGCGGTGATCATCAGGTCCATTATGATATACTGGTAATTTTTCATGAATTATGCCAAAAGAATAAATTTCCCTCTTCCTTGCAGCTGAGGAGATGACAAGGATTTGGTGAATAATCACCAAGTATGTCAACCACCATGATTTCTTACTGAAAATATTCCTTGAATTACTTGCTGAAAAGTGGACAAATCATCTGTGTATACATGTAACTATTTATGGCACTCGTGGATCATCACCTAATTATGAGATGTTTATAAGAAATCATGTTAAATCCTTGAATATCTTTGTTATGAATTCTCCTTTTATATAGTTCTAATACCTACACATTTGAAACACAGCTGATGTACTTTGAGAGTTTTACAAGATGACATACTGGCAGGAAAGAAAACTTCAATGAACAATTACATTTTTACAATCACACAACTCGCTCTAAATTTTATTTCTCTCTGAGAGGCCAGTGTTACCAAATTTACTTTGTGTACCTCGAAAGCTCTTGTGAAGTTCTGTACTGAAGAGAAGGTTGTTGGTGTAGACCAGCTGGACGTTTTGCTGGACCCCATTCGACAACTGACCCCTTGGTGATACCTGGATGAAACCGCCGGTCATCAGCGGGGAGTGACCGTTGACATCCTGATCTGGGAAGGCGTCGCAAGCGATGGCCATGCACTCCTTGTCTGCAAAGGGTGGACATTGAAACGAGACTACATTGCATTAAACCAACAGCCTACTGCAACCTCACTGGTCCTGCGCCATTATATGTTAGTTATGTTGTTTCACTTGGCTTTCCATACTCTGATCTGTTTCCATGTGTCATGCATGCTATTGTTTGCGGCTGACTCTGTCACGGCCAATAAACTCCTGAACATCACATACCAAGATTGTCTGATATTTATCCTTATTTACTGGTGCTGTGTAATGGCTACATGAATTTCAGATTAGGGGAACATGTTAAAGATGATCTGAGTAGAACAATAAAAAAAGAAGAAGAAAGACTACTGTTCAACTGTAATCTAGACTCCAGATACAAGTGACAAGGCTGGATAAGGAAGATTTGTTCACGCATGACACTTTTAAGCAAGTTGTGTTGCGGATATATCCATGGGGCACCGTTACATTATTATGGACTCGTGACAATTTTTCATGACATTGGCACGTTTAAAAATACACAGACAATCAATGGGCCAGTCCATGACCAGATAATAAAGAGATCCGGCAAAGTGCTGGCTGGATAACTAAGGTCTAACTGTATTTGAAGTGTTTTTCAGGAGATGACTTGTGAAAATATGACAGGTTCCCTTCCTTCCTCCCCCACATCTTTCAACTACCTCAAATATTTTTTTTTTTCGCTGCCTAATATTTTCAGCAGGAGCTGTAAAAGGCCTGCAGTGTGCATGTGAAAGAGCAGAGGTTTTGATTTCTGTTTAAAGGGATGGTACAGTATTAGTGGAGATGAAAATTGGGCTTGTAACTTTTTGCAAGATACCAAGAACGCACTTATGATATAGTACAGAGCATACCATTTTAAGTGGAATTCAAAGTTTATTCGATGAAAGTCGGGTTTGGAATGACCGAAACATCCAAAAACAAAGTAAAACAAAGCGATCGTAATAAAGTGTGGGTCCCACACTTCATTAGAATCACTTTTTTTTTTGATATCTCAGCCATGTCAAAACCAATTTTCATCAAATAAATGTTGAATTCTTCATAGAATTACATTTATGTTCTTTCATATTTCATAAGAGGTTTCTCATTATCTCACCAAAAAATGTTAGAAACCTCATATTAGATCTCAACCAAAACTGTACGATCCCTTTAATAGGAAAGGCCAAGGCAAATGTGAAGGTCTACAAAATAAACAAGGCTATTGTGCTCGGCTACACTCATGTTTTGTCGTCGGTTCTGCACCGGTTGTAGTGGGGAAAACATTTCATCCGCAACATGATGCCCCATCCTTTGGCTGGTGCGTGGGAAAAAATGAAGTATTGAGAGTGATGCACAATGTGGGTAATAGGACAGGAAACCCCTTTGGTAGCAATGTCATCAATCAATTATGAATGGACAAGTCAATTGCTATCAACTGGGGCAAAACTGAATAGTGCAGGTCTTCCAATATGCAAGCAAGCCTACAACATTTACATATGAAAATCAGAGAGGTTCCAATTAGCAAATTGGAGAATACTTGTAGCAAGGGAATAGTAATCAGAGGGGTGAAGGTGGAGGTGTGAATTTTCTTCAGTTTGTCTCACTCTACAGAAATTTGTAAGATCAAAACTGCTAATCTCTAATTTAACAAACAAAGGAACCATGGGACTCGAACCCATCACCGACTGCTTTCCGTCAGAATACTTGTTTTACATTTTTATCATCTTAATGCCAAGCTTATGAAAAGGTTAAATGGGAGAACACTTGTTTTACAGTTTTTTAATGTCAATGAGCAAATAGGACATGAAAATATGTCCAAGTCTTTAGGAAGCCTCCTGCAAAGTCAGGGAGATTTTGCAGCTTCACATCATGAAGTACTGGTTAGTGGGCATTTTCTTCTTCACTTGGTAGATTTGAATAAACATGTTTGTTTGTTTTTTGAAAATGGCAGGAAATTTTCATCCCTCTATTAGTAATTCTGCCTAATTAGAGAGACACTGACCCTATAAAGCAATCATTGCAAGCAGATCTATCAGATGATGTCTTCTATATGATTTATTCATATACATTATTTGTAGTGCAGCTGAATACTGTACTCAAACAGGAAGCTAATATGAATTATTGTGCCAATCATGACACCTTTTTCACGCCATTTCATGGTAGGGGACAATGCAACTTGACAGACGTTACCAAGCACAGCCCATAGACCAACTTATTGTATTCACATCACTTTATAATAACAATTTTTTCCCCCTGTAAATCTTTTCATAAGCTTGGCAATCTGTCTATTCCTATTTCAAGCATTTCAACACTGTATACAGTTGGTATGCATTGCTTTCATTTACTATGTTCATCAAGACTTCAGAAAATCTGTGAGAAACAAGCTTTATTACACAGGTGTGTATAAGGTCTCAATTACAGACAGTGGTCAATTGATAGAATAGCATTCTAGTTTTCACTATGCTGATGGAATTCTATTTGCATCCCCTGATTTCAAGGACAGGGAAGATTCACTTTTTCCTGAAAGCATGTACATGTAGGATTACAAGGTACATGCACAGATAAATGTTCGGAAAGTATGTCTGACTAGAATTGGAGAAGATTACTGACACTTTTCTCCTGCATGGAACCCTCACTGATCAAAAAACAACAAACAAACAAAACTATTACACATTGTCACAAATGTACACACAAGTAGTTATGTACATGTATCATGTATCAAGGCTGTATGCATGGTTGTTTTAATGTGTATGTACACCGGGTGACCAGATTAATGGAGAACATTCTATATGATATAGATATAGTACATACAGGCTGACCAGATCAGTGGAGAATTTTCTACATGGTATACAATGTAGCTACAGTACATGTATGCATGTGACAGGAAATACATTATAGCTCACTCAATCTAGAATGATTTCACCCATTCCAGAAAATTCTAGGAAGTGCATGCTGGCTGAGTGAGGCACTGCCCTTGTAGCCCAATGTGATTGGTAGTTAATTTTGGCAATGATGTTATGCACATAGTTAGGCAGTGAGTCATCCAGGATTCCTGGAATTTGGACTTGCTAGTATGTTCAGGTAAGTGGCCCCAGGTTGGAGAAAATTACAGAATGTACTAGAAAGGGGTGAATGGATAGTATATAAGCCGGAGAAATTCTGAGGTAGGCAGAGTACCCAACACCTCTGCTCTGAGAGTTACGTCACTTCTGGCTCTGAAGCGACTTGTTATAGTCAGTCCTGTGTTACCTGCTGACCTGCTATACAAACTGTGTTTGTGGAGATAAGGCCTGGGAGACATTTTGCCTGCAGAGAATTAATTTGCCTACATTGGAGATAGACTCCATATTCTAGTGTCAACGGACATTATTACGGCAAAGCTGTGACGGGCTGGATTCCTTGCTGGACATTATAAAGTGAATCATCATTCAACGTATCAACTGGACGTGGTCGTCATAACTTTTGGATTTTGCACGTTTCGCCATGGACATATATTGTGGATTTTACTCCGGATCTATACCGTGGACTATCGTAACCTGTGCCTTTGGAGTTACGTCGGAGGAATCATTCATCGGTGCGTCAAGGATCATTCATCGGTGCATCGAACATCGTATCTGAACATTTTCAAAGGAATACTTGATAACAAAATATGTAAGTGATTCCATTACCGATTTGTAATTGTTTGTATTGATCATTATTGTACTGATGTGAAAACCGATTACGAGTCTGTACCCACAATATCACTGTTAATAAACCGCCTGAACATTAGTTGATGGTTTCTTTTGTGCGATCATTCTCAGAGTGATTTTGGTCGTAACAACATAAACACAAACACAAACACAATGCACATGCCTTTACATTAATAGAGTGACAGGTTGTCAAATCCATAAACTTGAATTCTCTTTGATATGACACCAGCCAGTTAACTGACCTTCTTCTCTCTATATGACATTTTGCATTATTTCTCAGTTAGAAATGTTTGGAAGTATTCATTCAAGCAAAAGAAAACAATAAATTCGCATCAATCTAGGCAGTCACTTGTATGAGACCCTAAATTATCAAAATACAACAATAAACAAACAATTAAAGCAAACAAAAACAGTACATACAATGTACATGCCATTACATTAAAGTGATGATTGATAAATCAATGCCCTTAAAGATTAAGAGCTTCTGGATTAAGAACACCTACCAGCTAACTGACTTCCTTCCATATATATTTTTGCATCTCTTTCTCATTTTAAAGAAGTGTTTGAAAGCATTCATTTAAAAAAAAAAAAAAAGGGGGGGGGGGTAGTCTGCATAGATCAAGGCAGTCACCTGATGAATCTGTCAGCCGGTAAACTGCTTTCCTACTCATGGGTGGAAGGAAGTAAGGGAGGTCCTATGCTATGGGGGACTCATGTGAGCGCCTGAAAACAATACAGCGCATCATACGCATGACGTCATCACAAAAGAATGCAAAGCACATCAAGATATTTAAGAGACACACACAATGGCTAGAGTGAGGCTTGTTTGTTTGTTTGTTCAGGGGTGGATCCAGGAATTCTGTAAAGAGGGGGTGCCTTTACAAAATTAAAGGGGGGCGCACGCACCCCTCCCCCATTTTTTTCTTTCTTTTTTTTTTTTGTTTCAACAAAACATAAAGATAGGGGGGTGCGCGCCCAATGCACTCCCCCCTGGATCCACCACTGTAGTTAGTTAGTTTTTGTGTGTGTGTGCTAGTTTGTTGTTTGTTTGTTTGTTTGTTTGTTTGTTTTTAGCAGTTTATTACCTGGGAAGTACTGATCAATCGTGCGGGCAACTGCTTCCAATACTGGGACCTCCTGTTAGAAGAGAATAAAAAAAAGGAATGCTTTAATTGAAAAGAAGGAAAAAATGCCTTCACCAAGGTCAATTCTAGATTTACTTTTAAAATAATAATTATAACATGATACTTTATAGAATAGCACTTTATAAACAGATATCATTACATGGACAAATATCTACAGAAAAATCATTCAACATATGAAAAATATACACCAAAAGTGCATAGTAAATTGCTACAGTGTATGTGATACCATGGAAAAAAAAATGATTCCATATGTTCAAATATAGGGGGCGTCACTGACAATTTCATATGAATCAACTGACACCCATTTCCATTAACTGTGCTTCTGATTGATTCAAATAAACTCCATATGGAAATGGGGATTGAAATGAATGGTGCAGTAGGGCCACTGGACACTTGCTTTGAATATCACCTTACAGAACAATCAAGCTCATATTGTACACCCTAAGAACCTGCATCAGTAATACTCAATAGAATCACAGGTACTATGTATCAAGCCAGCAGCATACAGGTGTATATGAAGCTTGATGCTTTTGTTTTTGTTTCTTATTGAACCTTTTTCAGTTCTCCAATCTGCTTGGACTGCTGCAAACCCTGAGGACCCGTTCCCATCACAGTTCATCAAACTTTTTATCACTGTTTCTCTTCGTGTGGCGGGAAGTGAGGTCATGTGCATATCCCCACATGACTCTGATATGGGTCACTGTGTAGCAGCAGCAGCTCTTTTAGGAAGTTCCCAGCCTCATAGTTAATACACTCAAAAGACTGGACCACGTGTCATAATATTACTTGGCGAACTAGTCTATAACATCTTAACTATTTACATGCAGATCTATTTGTGACCAGACGCCATTTTAGCACCAAGGTCAATGCGACTAATGACCCAATATTCCCAGAAAATTGTTGTAGCACCATGGCCTTTGGCAGGGCTATACTTAATCTTCTGTTTACAGATTTCATTAAAGGTCCTTTGACAGCTAAAGTTTGAGTCATATGTAAAGCATAGATGTACCCACTCATCTGGAAAATCTTTCCCTAATAGAGCAGCATGATGCCACTATGATGATCCCTCTGCTATAACGGGGTACAACTAAGATCACTTTAATTACCTGTACATGGCAAAACACGTTGTTCTTCAGGCAACTGCATGGACTATAATTAATTATGACATGACAAATAGAATCACTTTTTATCACGTGAAGCAGGTGCAATATGTATATTAGAATTCAATGTTTGTATGATGCCAGCAGAAATTTCAGTGTGTCATGAAAAAAAAAAAAAAAAAAAAACTCTCAGGATAACAGAAACCTGGCTATCAATGCAAAATAACAATCCACTATGTGTTTTGCAATTGTTTCAAAATATAAAGAATCTATGGCCTGACGTTATGATCTGCATGACAATCTCAACTGAATTTGCTGTTTTCACTGTATCCTCCTTTGCACATAATACATAGATGTTTAAGTCACTTCCAGTAATCACTTTGGCTTTAATATCTAATGAATTTCCCTGATGCCCCATCACCTCAAAGCTGAAAATGTCTTTGTTAATCATAATAGAACTTTAACAATGATTGACATATGATATCATTGGCAGAATCTTGGTTTTGAGGGTTTGGGTTTTTTTTTTTTTTTCTTTGTGACACATCCAAGTAATCTGAAGAAAAATATATATATTTGAACACTTTTAGTATGAAAATTATAAAATATGGCACTGTTTAGATATTCACTTGGCCACTTAAACCGTGTTGAAGGTATTATAGATCAACACAAGTATACATGCATAATTTGCATTGCAAAGGTCCTTTAACACTGCTTTTACCATGGCAACACACAATTCAATAAAACTCAAAACATCCATGACAGCCTACTAACACTGCTAGCAGTGGACCAGTTTTCCTTCTGCAATCAAGACAATAACGGGTCACGACAACTCGTCGATTTGAGGTGAGAAATCAACACACTCCAGTTTCCTGGTGGTGGCATGACACTGTGTTGCAAGTCCTTCGCATCCAGGCAAACAACACAGTTCTCAAATGGGCTCTAAATTCATCTTCCACCATTTGGAATTTGCTTGCAATAATTGTGTTGAAAGGGTCTACCAAGAAACTTGTCGGGCTGATGGCATTTGCCAGGATAAAGACTTGTGTTGGAGTATTTTGAGATAAAAAGTGTAAAATAGTTTCGATCGTAGTGTGTGATTTTTATTCCTGAAGGACCTACCTGTTTAATAGAGGGTAGGTAGAATGTCACTCTAAGTATTATGATGATTAAATCATGCCTTACTAGCAAAAGTCAAGATATATATTCTTAAGGGATGTATAGCCAACAAAACACAGGATTAAAAACCCATGTTTCTCTTGAACTGCTAAAGAGGTTCACATATGTGCACTGCAGCACAATAGGGTAAGCGATCTCCAATAACTTGACTTTGGTAGGAGCCTCACCTCTGCATTCAGACCGTTTCCTTGGTTTCTCCTCCCGAAGGAGACACAGAGCACGCTGAGCTCTGCATGGAGCAGGGCAAAGCGGCCCAGGAAGGGGATATGATGAGATGATGAGGGGGAAGAGATGGTCCTGTTGGCCGTCAGCTTGAGCTGGTAGGAGTGCTTGAGCCGCACCCCTTGGCTGGTGTCCCATAGGAATCCGCTGACTCTCTCATTCTGGAAGGTGAAGATGATTATTTATTTTTCACTAATTTGAGTGTAATTATTGCAGACTGACACAAGGACTCAATCAACAGAAGTACAGGTACAGCTGTCTTAAAACAGAGATATTCTAATCATGCCACTGTCACAAGCCATGTCATGAGAAGAGCTGCAGATGATGATAAAAATCATCACAGGACCTTGTGTAGCAGGAGTGAAGGATAATTTGCTTTCTGGTGTCAAATTAGAATGTCTACTATACTGTTACTTAAAGTTGTTGAGTTGTTACAACGCATTGCACTTTTCATGCAAAAAGTTACATTGTATCTCAATGAGCATTACGAAATCTAACAATATTCACAATGCTACACCCAACCAAAATAATGCAACGCAACAACTAAAAAAACAAACAACCAAACATATCTGCAGATCCCAATTCATCATTTCAAAGTATACAAAAATGTGAGTACATCATCACTATCAATATTGCAAACTTTATAGAAATTCACAGTCAACAATATTAAGTAATAAAAATGTACAAAGTACAGAGCAGCAAGTACCAGTAATAGTTTTCGCAATTGATAACTGTGTATACATTGCAAAATTGTACATAATATATTGCACAATGGTTATTCTAAAACTAGGCTTCATATAACACCTCATCAAAAGATGTTCTCCTGTTTACATCAGGGGTCAGAAAACTTTTCGTTTGGGCCTGAAGACTGCGTATCCCTGTCTGAGCTGTCTAGATGCATTTATTAAACATCACAGATTAGCCCTGAATGGAAATGATCTGAAAGTTCACTGTGGAGAGAATTTTCACTTCAGACCATCTCTAGAATGCCAATCGCTTCTCAAGATGGTCCATGGTCTGGTAAATGACTCTGACAGGAAAACTTCCAAGGACATTGTAAACTCAAAAACTTCTGCCACTGCCAAGATCTCACAAACACGGACACAATTATTGAAACTGGAAGGCAGAAGGCCTGCATTCAAACATCTTAAAATCTCTTTACCTGTTCAAACTCAGTTGGTCAACACTTTTCTTGCACTGTTAGATGATTTGCAAAACAGTTTGATTACAGTTTTACAAGCTGGGCATGAGCATGGTTTTCACTTGTTCAACAAACTTTCAAGAGTAATCATTTTTACAAATTATATTATTAAGACATGCTCTGCGAATGTGATATTATGAAAGTTGTGGTTTCAAGAGGCTTTATGGCTTATTTTTTTAAAATGGAAAAAATCACATTAGAAAATTAGAAAAAAAATGCATAGGAACTCCTAGATGGATCTGAAAACATCTAGCATTTTCAGTCATCAGATTTATATGAAAACTTACTATTTCTGTGAAAAAAGTAAAAAGTGCAGCTGAACATCTTGCCTGAACTCTCTAACTTCAGCATGATCTTCTTGTTTAAAAAAAAAAAAACACACATGATAAGATGATTTTCGCATGGTTTTTCCATGGAATCAAGACATTGATCAGTGGAATACATGTACGTATGCAAATAAAAATATTTGTGTTTTTATTTTCAAGCCAGTATCTGGTTGCACGAAACGTGCAAAAACTTCAACAACACGAAAGTTTCTGCATTTACAGTGGTGATTACATGCAGCTGTATGTTGTACAATTTGTTTTGTTTTTTTTTTCCAGAACACAATCATGTTCTTCTTGTAGATGCAAAAAAAAAAAAAAAAAAAAAAAAAGATGATGGGAAACTGATCCGATGAATTCCTCACCTGTTTCTTGATATCTCCTGATGTGGCTGTGATGCTGGTCCAGTTCCCACGTGGGCCAGACCAGGCTTTCACAGGACCTAGTCTAGGGTGGTTCAATTCAGCACAGACCTGTTTCAAGAAGGAACCATAAAAAGAAGAGTTATTCAACTTTACACGAAAGAGTTGGTACACTCATTCAAATTTGTGTTTAATAGCACATCTCTCTTTGTCTCAGTTATACTCATGATATGCCAAGACTGCAGGAAGATTTTCAGGACAAGATGGGTTAATATCACAGCCACTATAATGATTCAAACATTAATCCGCTACAACCATGTCCATCACAATGTAAAGTTCACAAACCACAAAGACATTTACACAGTTAGGCAGCATTATAACACCAAAAAATTTGATAGAAGATATGGATCGTGCCAGAATAACACAATCCCTGTGAGATTGTTTTAATAACACTGCCAAAATGATTAAAGGCTAAATGTGGATTTTGCTGGTTCTGATTGCATTACCTGGTAAATGTAATTTCGCACCAACAATGTGCATGAATGGCTGCTGGGTTGTGGTTGCTGCCATGTATAAATTTGTGTATGCAGCTGCAAGCCACATAAATGCAGCATGATAATTACATTAATCTAGTGTGCATAATTACACTGCCAAAACAACACATTCTGATAGAAAAATGTTGCTCTAGGATTTGGAACATGACTTGGATCACACTTGTTTGGTTTAATTTTCAGTGTGGCCCTACATGGCTAGCATGCCTATACATTTGAATAATTCCATTATCTGGGCAGTGTAAAACACAGCCTGTTGGTACTGTGTAAAATTTTGTAGTTTATAAGCACTGAGCTCTTGAAACAGCAGGCCTATGTTGCAGCAAAACAATGAGAGACACAAATCATGTGTACAACAATGAGTCACTACGATCACTTCCTGATATAGTGGAGTTCAGGGACGGATCCGGGAATTCTGTAAAGGGGAGGCACCTTCATAAAATCAAAAGAGGAGCACATACGCCCCTCCCCCACCCCAAGTTTTTCTTTTTATTTCTTTTGTTTTAACAAAAAAATGAAGAGGGGGCACATGCCCAGTCAGTGCGCCCCCTCTGGATCCGCCACTGGTTGACACAGAGCAAGGAACGACAGGCCTTGTCAGATGAAAAGGTACCATGTAACCCTTCAGACAAAGAGTACCAGTATTATACAATGAACTTGAATCAGGACTCTCATAACAATAAGTTTATGTAAAAGTTGAAATTTATTGTCTCAGCATGAGATTGCAGTCTACAGAGGGCAAAAGGAAGGGTACAATATCACTTTTCTGGCATAAGATGAAATACCAGCTCCCTGAAAGGTAATTTTCATTCTTGATGATCCATGGAATTGCACTACGTGCTAGCATGCAAAAAAAAAAAGAAAAAGAAATGAATAAAAAATAAAAATCTGTGAGAGCAAGTTACCTGCTACACATTTGTTGAAAATAAGATTTGTATTAAAACAATATTGACTTTTTCATATCATTATTATATTAATCGCCATGGAAAACCATTCATTTTCATGTAATACCATTGTTGTCATCATTCCATAATCATCACTTTTATTTTATCATCAATAAATGTACTTTGATGCTTCAGCTGTTTTCTGTTGCGTGATATAACAATATCACACAAACTTTCCTCATTGAATCAACATTTCTGCAACATTCCCTCAAAAGCAGATTATTGGCAAGTATATACGTATCCTACATTGAAAAATGCACAAGAAGTCTGTATTGGGAACTATAAAAAAGTCCACTGTTGCTTTTTCTTTTTATCAATGCTTTCACAAAATAAAGCATGCGCTACCTTCCAGAGTCAAACCTGTTAATTACATTCCCCTCCATATTCAATTCATGATACAAGCACGTAATGATGCCTCTGATATTAAATACTCCTGCAGCTACATGTAGAGGTGTGTGTGTGTGTGTGTGTGTGTGTGTGTGTGTGTGTGTGTGTGTGTATGTGTGCGTGCGTGATATCACAAGGACACCTGATGGCAAATCTTACCCACGCTTATCGTCCCAGTTTCAAACAAGGACATCACCTGATAACGCAACATTGCCGAACCCAACTTGCTGCTGCCCTGAATCTCGGATACGGCAGCGTCACAATTAAACATGACGCAGCCCCAGTTTCAAAGTCTAAAGATGGCAACAAGACCGGCTACTTGAACTCCCCTCGACCGAGTATGATTAACACATCAAACATGACAGAGTTCAACGATAACAGCACAGCTTTGCAGTCAATGACCTAATCTAAGTGTCATCACCTGATGTGGAATGACTTAAAAAAAAAAAATGAAAAAGAAAAATTAAGTGATAAGTGTACCCGCTAAGAAATTGCACTATAACTATTAAATCATGAGGCCAGGTAAAAAACATACCATATACTGTAAAAGTGGACATTTTTGCGGTGATGAAATTTTTGCGCATTTCGCGCAACCAGAAACTAGCACAAAAATAAAAAGCACACAAATATCTTTGCTTGCCATATGTTCCAGTAGTTGATGTCTTGATCCCGCAGAATTAAAAACATGCGAATCTCTGCTTACCCGGCCGAGCGCGAAAAATTATTCACACGAAAATATCCACTTTTACAGTATTTTAGGTGGATTTTTTTTTTTTTGCTAATCGGGACTTCCTGACAATTTCGCAAACGTTATGTATTAAACTTGTGATCACGGAGTGTATTAATGAACACAGAAAGCCTATAGATGCATGCACATCACATGCATGCTGGGATCAGAGCAGGGAGGTGGTCAGAGTCAATATCTTTACATGTTGTGGAATCTGCAAGTTATAGCACCCAACTTGCAAAATTTGTGAAAATTAGAATTTTGCAAAATATATAGTGTATGCATACAGATCTCTACGGTGTACACAATGTTTACTGTGTGTCTTTCTGACATCCTACTCTTGAGATCTTTTGGTTCCACTTCTATCAGCCCCCTAACAGAAAAGTTACATTTCCGACCTGACCCACTTCAACTCCAGTCCAGATTCAGGACGTCTTTGTCGGTCACAACTAAACCCCTTCAATGTGCGCGAGATCTGTTTTCACCTGTACACCTCTGATCCCGATAAGCCCACAACCCCCCCCCCCCAAACCTTCTGTCGTCTATGTTTGATAGCGTCATGCTACAATGTACACCATCAGCAACTGCAACTGCTATAATCTCTCATATGCGTCAGTGCAGTATGGAGACTTCAGGGCAGTGGACTACTGGTACTTCAATTCTAGAAAAAAGAAAATAACCTCTGTGCTTTCAGGTCATTTATAATTGAGTGGATTCCTGAAGATTGTAATTTGCCCTTCAAAACCCTAACAAAAAAATTTCACGGTTCACCTACCAATGAACTTTGACATCAAAGCAGAAGGAAATCTAGATCATCCATCACATCGCCCTCCAGTAAAATGACATGGTTAACAATGTTTTCATGAAGTTTTTATTTTTGCAAAATCCACAAGTCGACTGATATTCATGACCTTAGTAAAAAAAAAAAAATGAATTTTTACCTCAAAAGGGATCTAATATTTCTTGTTTAGTCAATATGGTTCATGATCACTTTGAGAAGTCCAAAATCTCAAAATATTATACTGGTGAAAGATGTGCCATACATTGTATACAGTATCAATTTCTCTAGTCCTGATATTAATGTGACACATACCTTAGTAGAGAGTTTAGATCATAATGATCACACTTTTGGTTGATCTACTGGTAACAGGGATCACTAGCTCTTTATTATTATCATTTTTTTAAGTTGCAACAACAGCATGGTTCATGTGCATACAGTGTGACTCTCATTATAGATTCTATGAACTATTGTAGCAGGGTGCTACAAAACTTTTAAGCCACTTGCCTAGTCAGGCAACCAAATTTTAAGATTGATGCAGAACATCTGCTCAAATATATATGAATTTTTCTTGCCCCAAAAGAAAGTCCAGAATATACGAGAATGATACAGAAAATCACATGTAAGTCAAAGGCTTGATAAAGCACAAAAATTTTATTTCAATAAACAGCACATGTTGATTCGCATGCTTACATTTAAACACATTGGAGTAACAAACTTAATGGGTCATTTGTGCGTTGGCATTAAATTGAATACTGGGGTTTTTAAATTTATGTAAGTGTTGGAATGTTGCTGAAATGCAATTAAAGTGCATTGCATCACTCATTATCTTTGGGCGCCTGTATGGTCGACTCTGTGGATTTGTAGGGTCCGGAGTATCAAAGTGAAAGGAAAAGGTGGCTTTAAAACTTTTGCTTACCAAATTCGGTAAGTATATTTTCTCATTGTTCCAAAACACTTGCCGAGTTTGATTTCCACTTGCCCCGGGCAATCAGGCAAGCACTTATGTAACACCTTACTGTAGTCACCCTGACTTTACTCCTACAAAAGAAAGCCATAAAGTGTGTGGAAAGCTACGCTTCTTTGTGGGTAAAACTGTGGTTACTAGATCGGAGACATACTGTAGTATACATTATATTTCAAAATGAGTCACAATGCAATTCTTCATAGATGCAACAGGTGCTTTGTCCTCAGTCCACAAAATGCTGACAATTATAATTAATCATAAACAATGAGAAGAAAAGGCTGAACAAAAACATACCAGTGATGGCACATTGATAAGGTTTTAATATAATTCTTCATATTAAATCATTATCTAATCAAGGCAGTTCAGTGACAGCACAGAGTTCACCCACCCCTTGAGAGGCAGAACTGAGCCAACCGAGGTGAGTCTTCGACAAACAATTAAAAGGAGTTATCACGAACACATGGGCAATAACAATGGATACTTCTGTCATAGTGTATGCACTGAATCTTGATACGATGAATAGCAGCCTAGCACAGATCATACAGTACCACTATGACAATGCGTTTTCAAGTATTGGCAGGAATCATACCACACTGAATTCCATGCTATATGAAGTTGTTATGTTTGCTGTTGTTGTTTCTTTTTCTTTTATTTTTCTTTCTCTCTCTGTCTCTCTGGGCGGTACTACAAAAAGTACTGCTCACCTGTATGAGCACAATGGCTCACAGAAGCTTAGCTGGAGACTAGTCGCGAGTATACTCGGGCAGGTGTCTATGAGAAATGTGTGTTACGGCAAGATCAGCCCGTCCTCAATGGGGCTTAAATAAAGAGAACATTGGCTCACTGGTTTTGGCATTACATGCGTAGCTTTTTACCATCGGTTTTGTCAAAGTGTAATAATCAAAAGAAGACATGGATAAAATGGAAAATCATAAGTGATTTTAAAATGAAACATTTGTTCAAATCTTATGATCAAAAGAACTGTTATGTCTTCGGAAGTATACACTAACACATGTTATTACTTGGGATGACCAGTCTAAATATTTCTTTTTAATTTTTATTTTGATTGTTTTTTTTTTCCCTAACACATGTAATAGGGAATGTCCTCTTTAAAGCCAAGGAATCATCAACATTATCAAGTATTGCAAAAGGTCAAGAGTTACGATTTGTCTCAGGGAAGGCATTTCAAACAAATGGCACAAGTGGATAAAGTCTATAATGGTCTCCTCGATGCCACAATAGGACATGAAAACTGAAACTGCTACAATGGGATGCAACTTAGACAATAATTCATGGTAGCTCTGTTCGACTTTGCTGAAAAGTTTAGCATATTGCCAACAATCGGATAATCAGGAAGTTATTGCACTACACTGTATCAAGCGCTGTGCTGTTCAAATTAAAATGCCTTTTGAAGTGGAACAGGTATGTTCATTGGATATACATTCCTACATACATGTACATGACTTCTCTTGCCTGGCAAACCAACAAGGTGCCTTGCCGGCAGCACATGACATGACGTAATGTTATTACCAGACTAAAGAATGGTGATCTCCTCACACGTTGAGTGAGGTGCCAGCTGGATAATTTCTAAACTTAGTATCAATGCTACTCAACCAGCTATCATTCAACGTGGTAAATATCATGCCTGCCAACATGTCCCTCCATTACAATCACTTTTTTTTCCTTGCCAGAAAGTCTGGTTGCTCAGGACAAGTGCCTCGATGCAACCTGTTTAAGATAATTCGGCTCTGAAAAGTTTAAGTCATTATCTATCTGACTTAACTGCTTCCCTAGAGTCAACTTTGCTATTTAAATGATGGGGGCATTCTCATTACAAAAAAGAAGAGCGACATGAGAACTCACAATATTACACTTTTACACAAACCTTGTGAAGTTTAATAGCTCCAACAAAAAACAACAAAAAATCACAAAGTTTTTGGAAGAACTGCCCATGCTAAGTTTTAACACTCGTTCAACATGCACTATATTTTGAAAGGAAGAGTGGATGCAGAAGTCACATTGGTATTAAACTTGAGATTTTTGTGCTGTGTATGTTCTCACAAAACACCATGCGATGTTTTTGGTGAAGTTTTTGAATGGAAACTTTGCACTCTGAGTTAACAAGTTTTTGTGCAAAGTTTCCTGTGGAATATGGTATTAAAACTTGCTAGGCAACATTCAACCTGACTAGTGCACATGTTTTCAAGGCCAATGAGCATGGTCCTATTGCAACCTACTGTAATTGGATCTTTTGTATTAGCTATGTATGTCAGCCACTTTGATGGTCATAATTTTACTTGAGGGCATACAAAACAAAACTTGTACAGCATGCACATGAAGGCTACTGCCAGTAAAAACACAAGTTTAGTTATCACCTGCCTGAAGTAGCTCCAAGTGCTTCGTACGCACATTTGATTGAGGGTGCATTTAGCTAGACTTTTTTTTTTTTAGAGGAATAATCATTCTGGAAACCATTCCATATGAATTGGGGCATTTTCCTGGCAATAGATAAACACAATCATGTTTCATTCATGGCTAGAAATGCTGATTTGAAACAGGACGATTTGAAACACATTTGATTCACATATGCCTTTCTGCCAGGTATATTAACGCAAAGCCATTTATGTTTACACTGAATGCCTCATAGATCAGTTGACCTCTACTTACAGGGTCAAACACACAAAGCAGTGACATCTCCTATCTTACGAAAATTTATGATTTTCAGCTACCCTCAGCACAAAAAAAAAGAAGAAAGTATACACTTTTTCAAGTTTATAAATTTTCTTATAGAATACTTGGCTAAAAGTTAATGTATTATATACTGTACCATATGAAAGGTAATTTAAGTGGCTATCAACATGGTAGGTCAATCAAAATGGAAACTTTACACATGAGCAGACACCTTTGTTTTTCTCTTCTAAGGCACAAAAGTAAAAATTGCAAAATTGAACAAGTTGTCATTCATGCGTAAGTGCTCTTCCATGAAACAATAAGAACAAAAGACAAAGTTAACACAATAAAAACATGAATTAAGCTGCAAAAATTTACCTTTGATCTTTATAATATCTTTGAAGGCCAAAAGATGGCTAAAAATAATGGAAAAAAATGAAGAATCTTCTGTCAAATCCAAATTCAAATGAAATGAGAGAAGCAATATTAACAAAAATGGTAACAATTTGAATTGATTTTTCAAAGTAGGAAAGATTATCGTAAATAATATTTGGTTCTTGAATTTGTCTCATGAATTCTTAAATTACTAAATCAAAAGAATTAACTAAAGATATTCTATTCATTTAATCATCTTTGTTCCCTTACTTCCTATGTCATGTGAAATTTGAGTTGATATGAAATTCTTATTTTTCCCCTTTAGTTTCCCACTTTGATTTTGTTTAGGTTATAAATAGATAGAGAGAACGGAAACTTAATTTTGCTATTTCATTCATGTCTCTCATTGTGCTAAACCGGTCTTTTTTTTTTTATTATCCTTATCTTGAAGGGCATTTGTAGATGAAAAAGAACATGTTATTTTTGCAATTTTTACTTTTGTGCCTTGGAGAACAAAAACGAATGTGTTCACTCATGTGTAATCCCTTTATATTCACCTAGTATGTTGATAGCCAATGAGATTATCTTTAATATGGTATATAATACAATGATTTTCATCAAAATCTTCTATGAAAAATATGAACTCGAAAAAGTGTTTACTTTCTTTTCTTTTTGCCGAGTGTAAAAGCTGCATCTGCAGAAATGCTTTCAAACCATGTTCATATGTTGGCCTACCCTTTTGAATTTATGTATTTTGAAACATGGTTCTATTCATACATATCTTGGGTTAGATAGACACAGCCATAGCGTGTGTATCCAACTAATTCTGCTTTAATTTATACAGCTGTAGGAGGCCCCTGTATGACTATAAAATGCTTAGCATATAAGACAATAATCACTCTATCTCTTACTTCACAACAAAGAGAAACAAAGACAAAATTCTGAACCTTTGACATGTACAGTAGCTGTACATTGCCTGGACTTGTTATTCATTGGGTCATAAAAGCAGGCTTTCAACAAAACAAAGTCCAGTCAATGTCTTTGAAAATTACTCTATGCTCATAAAAAAGCACAACGTACAAGTACATCTACATATACTTTTAAAGAATTCATTATCAAGTCCGTTTAATAAAACCGACAGATACATTGTACTCCATAACTACAATAGTAGAATTTTAGCCACTGCCATACTGGCAAAACTTCTCGAAGTTAAACTTTGAGAACATTTTGGAAGTAAGTCTGTTCACACTGGTGGCCAAACTTCTTGAAGTTTCAGGACTCGACAAGTTCTCAAAGCTTGGGTCACTGGTGCGCACACATAACAAAGAAGAAAGCAAATGCTGTCTGACAGCTTCAGAGGCACTGCAGCAAAGGAGGTGGACTACCATAGGGTAGTCACTTGACAAACTTAAAAAAGTTTGAGCTGCATGCATTCAGATTGCAGAAAATTCTAGAAGATTTGCAGGTGTTTGGGGAAAGTTTCATGAGTAGTTTTCGGGGAGTTTGTAGTCACACTGGCAAAACATTAAGAACTTAGAACTTTGATAATTTAAAGTTG
The DNA here is from genome assembly GCA_033980235.1 of Diadema setosum. Classification (NCBI taxonomy): domain Eukaryota; kingdom Metazoa; phylum Echinodermata; class Echinoidea; order Diadematoida; family Diadematidae; genus Diadema; species Diadema setosum. The sequence continues at coordinate 18,342,970 of CM067066.1, read as the reverse complement.
ACAAGTTCTGCCAGTGTGACCGCAGCTACTGAAAGTTTTGGTATTTAAATACTGTAAAGCATGAAATTTTCACAAATTGCCACTGGCATTCAATGCATATAGTGTAGACAAGAACTTTAATTTCGCCGAGCTTGGATCTCGCAAAATTAAAATGCATGCAAAAAGTTATAGGTTTACAGTATATTCACATTCTTGTATACACCTTGTACATGATACAATCGGGGAGGAGTCTTTTGACATTCCCAAATCAGCTTTCATTGAGGCTTACTTGAGATTTAAACACAAAACTACAATTTGAATTCCAACCACAAGAAGGAAACTGTTCATAACAAGTTCATGACAAGGTTATTGTATGCCCCCTGGGGTTCATAGTGATTGGGTGAGGAATTCTCATTACATTGTACTCCCTTTGCAAAATGTTCTGAAACTACTGTTTTATTGTTCCTGTAGCTTTTATTTCAAGATGTAAAAAATCCCTTAGTCCAAAGAGGTACGCATAGAGTGTAGATGTATGTACAATGACATCTCCAATTTCCCCAAGTTCTCCTATGAAGACAATGCAACCTCCACATTTCCTGTTACATGACTATTGTCTTTATACACCTGTACATTGTACAGTGCATTGTTTGAAACGTAGGTGGATTGTGCTCCAGTACTGCACTTGTTCTCATAAACCAATTGCTCTGGGTTATGTATTGCTTCTCTGGGCTGAAAAAAAAAAATCAATATTCATTCCTTTGAACAGAAGCACAATTGATTATGATTTGCAAAGCAAGAGAGAGAGAGAGGGAGAGGGGGATAGTTCCTTTTAAAATGCCTTTTTACTCTAAAGATTACCTCATTAATGACCTGCAGTCTCATGACACTTGCAGTACAATGCTGAAATTCACCTATCTTTTCTGAAGAGCCAAAACACTGTCTTGTTGATGTTAATGCATTGGACACTGCTGCTGAGAAGTTGCTTTGCTGAGTAATTAATACTGAAATGTTTCTATGGATGTTTCTATGGATTCAAGAGTTGATAAAAAGGGATGACATGAAACCCATTTTTTCTTTTATTCTATTGGAGGACAAGTCCACCCTCATATGCATAAGGATTGAAAGAATGCAGCAATATTAGTAGAACACATCAGTGAAAGTTTGAGGAAAATCAGACAATCCATTCAAAAGTTATGAATGTTTGAAGTATCTGCGCAGTCACTGCTGGATGAGAAGACTACTACAGTGTATGATGTCACATGCGTACAACGATATAAGGAAAATAAAAAGAGAAGTTCACAAAACTTTACTTTCTGAATAAAGTGCACATTTCTTTGACTTGTTACTGACGTATATTAAGGCTAATATTATTCCCCCTGCCTTCTGAAAGAGAGAAGTTGAGTGTTCTTTCATTATGCGAGAAAATGGAAATATGTTGAAATTTCTTTATTCTTTCTTTATATCGTTGTACTCATGTGACATCACAAGCCATAGTAGTCTTCTCATCCAATCGTGACTGAGCAGAAACTTCAAAAATTCATAACTTTTGAACAGATTGTCCGATTTTCCTCAAACTCTCACCGATGTGTTCTACTAATATTGCTGCATTCACTAAACCCACATGTCTATGAAGGTGAACATGTCCTTTAAAATGACTTGTTACATGAATTAATCTGAAAAAGAAGCCTAAATGCCATGAAATCCATAAATACTGTGTCTTCATTCTCTAAAATCAGGCACATTTTGTAGTTCTGCCTGCCTATAAAAAAGTATCAAAAACTTGGTTTTGAAAAAAATTAATTGCAAAAGAATTCCTGTCTTTTCTCAATTGCTTATTAAAGCCCTGATGATCATGAAGTACTGTAAAGAGCATATATGATTGATTATATATCAATCATTTTTTGGTGTTGTTGTTGGAAAACAGGAAAATATTTACATATCAGTTTAGGACTGTCCACAAAATGTTTTGTTGTTGTTGCTGATGTTGCTTAATTTCCTTTTATTCAGTTTATCCGTAAAGTACAAACACATACACACTTTACACAACCCATTTCAATTGAGAGTATAGGAAAAGTTAGGGTTTAAATCTAATTTCTCTGGTTGCTTGTACCCCAAAGCTTCACATTGGAATGTGAAGGTGGGAGGGTGGCAGGTTGCCAGGAGTAACACACTTCCACCTGCAGCTCAACATAAACATTTTCATTTTTCTCCCAGCAAAGGTGATATGTCACTCTTGTTCATGTCTTGACAAGGGTGATGTTGATGTTTCATGTAGGCCTACACTGTTTTCAGCATACCTGTCACCCGCTGGATGCTTTGAGTCACACATGTTTGCCAGTCAGAGCCGGAATATGTTGTTGTTGTTGTTTTGAGAGTTTGGTTTGGTTTGCCTCTGATTTTCCCTTCCCACAACAGAAATTTCATACATGTAGGTTTGTTGTTGTTGTTGTTGTTGTTGTTGTTGTTGTTGTTGTTGTTGTTGTTGTTGTTGTTGTTGTTGTTGTTGTTGTTGTTGTTGTTGTTGTTGTTGTTGTTGTTGTTGTTGTTGTTGTTGTTGTTGTTGTTGTTGTTGTTGTTGTTGTTGTTGTTGTTTTCAAAACTGTAAAGAGATCTCATGACAGAGACTCCATGACACACTTCCAGAGCAGCACATTGTTCTGGATCACACTCTATTCTTTAAAGCCCTTGCAGTGTAGATTTGGTAATTAATCTATATTTTAGAGTAAAGATTTTGTCATTTAGTTTTGAAAGGATGATTAAGCACATTATGTAAGTACATATATAATGTGTTTAAAGGTACTGCTTACCACTGGGAGCAGTGATTAAAAATGTTCAAGATATCACATTTGACGCACATGTGAAGGTCAGCTGTATCACAAAACCTCATTCCATGTAAAAATTGTGTAATGAAGCCTAAAATATAAGGAGATATCACCACTTTTCTCCATAAACCATAACTGTAGATGGTTTAGTCTAGTAACATTTTTATTATAACTATTGTTCACATTTTGTATATTTAACAACATTTACCACTAATTATACGATTCAAATTTTTACATTGGTTGTTTCTACACCTAACTCACATTTTAGAACTATTTTGAAGCAATAAAGCTGGATTTTTGTTTAATCTGCAAATGGTAAATTATGCCTTTAAATAAAGGATATACCGTAGTATGAGCCACATGACTTTAAATACAAATTTTGCAGTCATCAAAAACTGAAGACACACTATATGACACAAAATAATACTAGTGTGGTAATTAAAGGAAACCAAAACCCAAAGAGAAATGTGGATTGAGAGAAAGCAGCAACATTCACTTTTCTAGCATAACGCAACTAGAGCACCTGACTAACCGCTTTCAGAAAGCAAGGGGAATACATGTGGTTAATACCCTGAATACAAAATGTATATATATGTCAGTATCAAGTTCTTGATAGAATGTGTAATTTTCATGAAAATGATTTTTTTTTAAATTTCTTCATGTTTCCTTTATATTGTTGTCCACAAATGATGTCATAACCTCCAGTAGTCTCCTCATCCAGCGGTTCCAACACCAAAACCTTAAAAACTCAAAACTTTTGCATCGATTGTCCAATTTTCCTCAAACTTTCACTGATGTGTTCTACTAATGTTGCTGCTTTCACTCAATCCACATAATCTCTTTAGGTTTTGGTTTCCTTTCAACTTTTCGCTCACAGTTATAGATGGTGAAAATAAAGTACCAGTCTTAGATCAAAATCTTTTCATACAGATGGGAAGTATCATTTTGAATTGCACATTAGACAAAAAGAGAGTATAACAAAAATCAATCTACATTTCTCACCTCCTTGTCAAGGGCATGCTATTGATTCTGACACTGAAAAACCACAAGAGATAAATTGTATGGTTGTCAGAGGGAGGATGTCTAAAATCAGTGTTCACCTGTAAACACGATATCCTGTGAACTTCTGCCCTTTCCTGAAACATTTGTTTGCAACTAAATATCAACTCTCAGCTAAAAGAATGTTCACACATTACCGAGTACGAATGCATACCAAGCCTTCAGCTGCAAACATACAATGTTGGGTGATTAATAATGTTGGGCTTACATGTAGAAATGCTTTGTTAGGGGTAGACCTATGACTTTTGTGGAACCCTTCTGAATTGACTATACTCTGACAACTAAAGACTTCAATGGTCACTACACATTGTATATCATTAAAACTGGAAACCTGTAAACTCTTTCTCTGCCAAATGCATACAGTGCTCCTGAGAAGGTTAGTCCATGGACCCTACATGGTTAGTCTAATCTTGTTTGAAGTGGCCAAAAAAAAAAAATCATGTGATTGCATCATTTGTCGCTTTTAACAATAATTTAGATTTGCAACCCTCTCTGCTTAAAGATAATAAAAAGTTTTGGTACCTCAAAAGTTTCCCTGAATTTCTGTGTTTCAGGTTAAAGTATCTATCATATAACTAACACTGTGAGACTTACTCGCCCCAAAGTGCTCTCATTTCTTAGTAATCATGCAATTAACTGCGACCAGCAGCCCCATACGCATAGCGACCAGCAGCCCCATACGCACAGCGTAATGGGGCTTCGCATTGTAGCATTCAGGATCATGACAGATTTAGTATCGCGGGTAAATATCAACTTAAGATCCTCAAAATTCTTCAATTTGAAGACTTACCAATTAAGTTGAAGTCTTGAAAACAGGCTTCGAGCAACGTTTGGTTCTGCCAATAGTCCCTTTCTGTTCGAATTGATGACTGAATGTGACTCTGTCGAGAGGACCTTGGGAGAGCTACATACACTGATTACAACGGCCAGCGCATACACACACATCGCATGCGAACAAATTTCAAACCCATGAACGGATAAGATGTTTGTGTGCGCATGCGCTGGCCGTCAATTCAGTGTAGCTCTCCCAAGGTCCTCTCGACCGAGTCACATTCAGTCATCAATTCGAACAGAAAGGGACTATTGGCAAAACCAAACATTGCCCAAAGCCTGTTTTCAATACTTCAACTTAACTGGTAAGTCTTCAAATTGAAGAAATTTTTGGATTTTAAGTTGATATTTACCCGCGATACTAAATCTGTCATGATCCTGAAAGCTACAATGCGAAGCCCCATTTAGCTATGCGTGTGGGGCTGCTGGTCGCAGTTAGCTACACAGTATGCGTATGGGGCTGCACGCTGCTGGTCGCAGTTATCATGCAATAATGGTTTCGCACAATACGTGTACTACCTCGCCGCCGCCATACGGCGGCGGCTCTGGTACGAAACCATTATTGCATGATTACTAAGACATGAGAGCACTTTGGGGCGAGTAAGTCTCACAGTGTTTTATATGAAAGGTACTTTAACCTGAAACACAAACTAAGACAAGGAAATTCAGGGAAACTTTTGAGGTAATACCAAAACATTATATTATCTTTAAATAAAAAGCTGAGGCTTTCTTCGACACTGCTGTGTTATTTCTTCCCCCCCCCCCAAACATTACCTTGATTATGGAGGCAGGAGGAGTAATCTCAGTAATCCTTGTCATAACACTCCTCAGAATAGATTTATGACTTTACCTTGAATGTGGTTCAATGAACATTTTATCAGTACCTGTTGTCATACTGTGCAGGACTTTGGACTTGCATGAAAGTAGAGCCTGTCTAATTCTACCGAGGAGTAATGCCTGCAGATTACAGAGCATCAAACTACATTGTATCACTGGAACTGTATCCTTACTCTAAAGGTCACTGTGAATTTTGACTGACGAAACAGGCCTTTAAAAGCTAAAAAAAAAAAAAGTTTTCCAGCAATTATAATAACACCAAGAATTATGTGACTCAAATATAAAAAACGTCATAAATTCCATACATTTATTATTAAGACAAATGGTGAGAATGCAATTTTCCTCTATTACAACTGTATGGTTCAACTGCACCAATGAGCCCAATCTACATGTACACTCTTTCCCTAAATCCAAATTTCCTACAAACTGACATTATGTGGCATTTCCTGCATTACACATATTTATTCTCTTTTTTTTCTGTTGTTTTCATCTTGGCATGTTACTTTTTTTCCAGTAATTGAGGTCTGTGGTGACCTGAAATGTGTGGTTAATTTCTTGCTATGCTTCAAACCCTTTGGTTGAAATTTGACCAAAAGAAAGTGATTGATTGGCAACATACAAAATGTGGATTCTAAGACTGTGGTTTCTCTCTCTCTCTCTCTCTTTCTCTGTTCATTCTATTTACTAATTAGATTTCTCACATATATTTCTTTTTATTTGTATGTTTGTATGCTTATTTGTTTGTTTGTTTGTTTGTTGGGGGATAGGGAAGAAGGAAGGACAAGTGAAGAAGATACAAGTTCAATCTCAGGATGGGGAGGCTACATTGCATCAGTCATAGGCTAAAACATCAGCATGTAAGGAAGGTTGCCCAGGTAAGCTCCAATTCTAAAACGAGTGAAGAAAAGAGCCTGCAATATCCAGGTCTGCAAATTTGTGAAAAACACACTGCACTGAAATCTCTTAGCAAGGTTTGACACAGTTCCACTCTAGATAAGACCCGCCGGCAAAGGCATTACATTCTTGCCCACGTACATTCTGTAATCAGTTGCATTATCTGGCCTACTGCCGGTTACAAATTGTACCTTCTCACACCTTAGACTGAAGAGGAAAAAACACAAAGGTCAGGTGATTCACAGAAATAAAGGCATTGGCTCTTCCATTATCTTTTTGACATTTGAACAGAATATAATCACTTCACAGGCTAACTTCCACATCCTAGCTCATGTTTAAATGACATGTTGGGCATTGACTGCTTTTGAAAATTGCATTTGTGATCATTCTTAACATCCTAACTAAAACATGATGTCAAAAAAACTTAGAGCCACATTCATTAGGAAATATCTGGTTATTCCCAGTTGCCCTCTGCTTCCACTTAAAAAACCAAACAAAAACAAAAACAAACAAACAAACAAACAAACAAACACTTTTTTAAAAATTTGATACTCTACACTTTTCTTCACTTACCAGTTTCATGTATCTTATTGTGCATGTTGGGCTTTTCTCTTTCTAATTATGCCTAGATGTATGCTTATGAAGTAGGGTGTTCTTTCAAAGTTACATTGAGAAACTTGTACAGTTCTGTACAACAGTTGTTAACCCATGTATGGGCTTCAAGATAAGAAAATAAAATGTCACTGTGATCAGAGCCTTTAAGTATCATATTCTCCACACACACATGCAAATATACTTGTATGTGATGTAACTATCTTAAAGGGATGGCATAGTTTTGGTTGAGATGGGGCTTCGGTTTAAAACTTTTTTGTGTGAAATAATATATAAGACACCTTTAATGAAATATAAATGAACATACAATTTTAAGAGGCATTCAAAGTTTATTTGATGAAAATTGGTTTTGGAATGGCTGAGATATCCAAAAACAAAGAGGTCTTGATATAAGCTGGGACCCATCTTTTATTAGCACCACTTTGTTTTACTTTGATTTTGGATACCTCAGCCATTTAAAAACCAATTTTCATCAAATAAACTTTGAATTCTTCTGAGAATCGATGCTCTTAATATATCATTCAAATAGTTTCTCATTATCTTACAAAGAAGTTAAAATCTGAATTCCACGTCTCACCCGAAACTATACCATCCCCTTCGCGAGCATTTGATGCTGGGCTAAAATCAACTTTAATTTGTAAAATTAATTAGCCTATCACCTCATGTAACAGAAAATAACAAGATCTAATGGAAATCATGGGATATTACTTTCTTAAAGGGACTGTACAGTACTGGTTGAGGTAGGGGTTAATGTTTTGAACATTCCTCAGTGAGATAATGAAAAGCCTCTTATGAAATATGAAAGAGCATGTAATTTTAAGAAGGATTCAATGTTTATTCGATGAAAATTGGTTTTCAAATGGCTGAGATATCCAAAAAAGTGCTAATAATAAAAGGCGACATGCCCCAACTTTATTAGTATCCCTTTGTTTCACCTTGTTTTTGGATATCTCGGCCATTTCAAAACCGATTTTCATCGAATAAACTTTTGATACCCCTTAGAACCGCATGCTCTTTGACATCTCATAGAGTGGTTTCTGAATATCTCACAAAACGTTAAAAGCTAAATCTTCACCTCGACCAGAACTGTACACACCCTTTAAATTCAACTTTTCTTTGTTAAAGGTAGGGAATCCCATTTGCATGCCTAAAAGGAAGAGTTGTATAAATACAGTGGTATGTTGAAGAGAGTATCATTTTAGAAACTCCAAAAAAGTATTGAAAGTGGAAGGTAACATTTAGTACATTTTTATTGACCGTTAGATTTTGAATTGAATTTTTTTCGGGACTCACCGTAAATTCCAGTATACATTACTAGGCTACCTTTGCAGACCCATGCACTGCATGTGTGTCCATCAAGTATATTTTGTGAAGAAAGTTCATCAAGACTTACAAACATTTCTATAATACATTCTTGCCACACACTCTATATGTTATTACATCAGCTCTTATACTTTTAGATTTGTGTTTATAGATAAAAAATACAGAAGACTGCAACAAAAAGGCTTAAGTCTGGCTGACACACAGAACTACTGAGTAGTTTAGTTTTGTGCGTTATTCAAACTGTAGATAACTGTTGACTTCCAAATTTCTCAGCAGTGGCCTAAACAAGTCCCCTGAGGTTCATATTTAATGTTTTGCTGCATTTTGGGAGGTCTGTAAAAGGTATCCTCTACCTTTAAGCTTTGATTAAGATAAAAACACTGAACAAGGACAGCAAATCCTGATTCTGAAGTGAGAATACCTCTTCTTTTTCTATATTATTCCTTTCCATTGAAAAGAAATACTGTGCCATTATTTGACCTTAACCAGTGAGATTCCATACACATAAATAAAAAATAAAAAGATACAAAAGAGAAATTGGTATTCCTGCAGAGTTTTCAAAACGCACACAACACACCAATCCACAGTAAATGTACTATATATTGCAAAATGCCCAGGCTACACATGGAATAATCTTATAGAACGATTAACAAGCACACAGAGTACAGTGGTACATTGTAGTGTTGGTGCATAAAACTGCTGGTACCCATTGTACTACGTATCTGTGGACAAGAATGCGCGCGGAAAATGAGAATTTCAATGCAGATGCTTTCAGTGAATTTTGCAGTTACAGCTGTATGTGTTCTAAACAGATGTTTGACCTCTTCTCTCCATCAACATGAACTTAATGGTAGTGAAGTGCCAGCAAAGAATAAGACATGCTTACTTGTATGATATGGCCAACTGGTCGTAGCCGAGTATAGTGATTTAAGAGATCTGATTGTATACGTACAAGATACCCCTGAATTATCATGTCAAGCCTTCTTGGATCACAAAACAAGCAGCAATTCTGCCAAGGTGATAAGTTAAAATAAAGGCTGCGTGTGTTCAGTGTGTTCTCTGTCAGGATGTCGCAAGACAATACAGAACACACAAACACACTTTGGACATCGTGACCTAATACGTACACCACACTGCATCCTACTGATTATCAGGATCACCACATCATAAAATATATATGTATCTAGTGAGATCAATGAGTGCATGAGTCCTTTGAGACCAACCACAGTGATGTGACTTGGCAAGAACTTGGAAGATATTCGTATGCATGCAGACAAATCAAGAATGTTTATATCAAACTATCCCATAACTTCTTACCTCGTCTAGTGCAGTACTGTCTACAATATCTTGGCAAGCTAGTAGGCCGAGTCTGTGGGGAATAATAGACGGGAAATAACAGCATTTTGTTTTTCAACACACACTCTGGCTAGACTGCATTGAACAAAAACTGCGCAATAAATATTGCTTCTAACCTTCTCTTCTTGATTAGTGCCAAATAAAAGACTACTAAGATTTTAAAATATTGAATTATATTAATAAGACTTCATTCTTGGTCTCAAACACAAGCAGTCTTCTGGGGAGACCACTATGAAAATTGTTGCAAGGAGTTATTGTTATTCCTGTCTCACAAATGCAAGTTTTGACCATCAAAAGTCAGATAAGATTACTTCTCAAGTAAATAGTTGATGTACCTTTATGATAAAAGATGCTTCCATTGGTTACATTTGTTACAAAAGAATGTAATTGATGAACCAAAATAAACAAATTCTACACTTCTTACTTACACAATCTAATTACCCGTACTTAACCTATCCTTGAAAATATACTTGGATAACAATGATTATGCACAACAGCATGTTTCAATATCTGAATAAAATATGATGATTAAGGAACAAATGATGAACAATGATTTGAAGCTATGGTATTTAAAAAGTTACAAAAATTACTCTAAATCTGCTACGAAGGAATATACTGTATACGCCGAATATTTCACGAGGTCTTTATTTTCGCGAATTTCGCGAGTCAGGTGCAATTCACGAAATTAAAAACATGCGAAAATATTGACTCTGATCCCGATGTGGATGTCACATACGCGTGTACATTTCTCCGTTCAGTACACTCTTCCACGATCGCGAATTTAACCACTCGCGAAATCGTCGGGAATTCCCGATTCGCGAAAATTTAGACTCGCGAAATATATGGCGTATACAGTAAACTATACAACTTTTGAACTTGCATTTTGTCGAATTTTGGGTAGTGTTGGTACCTAAAATGTACAGCAATGCACTTATCTTTCTCTCCTGAAATCATAACAGCTACATTTTGAATAAAAAAATATAAGACCAGTAGACTTTCATTAAAGCTAACTTTCTGCAAATTCCCTGGATAAAAGGCAGTTAACTTGAGAAGAAAGCAAAGGATCATATTGCTTTTGGATGGGCATACAGCACTAACATTTTTATCCCCTTAATCCCCTCCACTATCCATTTGGTACAAGAGGTACTATTCAACTGTCATGAAATAATGACATTCCACACTGTGTAAGACATTAGAGTCAATTATCTAAAACTATTTTCCAGATTTTAGCAATCAGTTCAGGCTTTATTGAGCCTATTTTTTTTTTTCAGATGTCATAAACATCTAGGAAAAAAAAAAGAAGAAATCTTGACTGGGTATTTTAGTGATGATACAATCCTTCATACACATTATACTATAAGTGTTTAGATGAGCTGGGGGGGGGGGTGAAAGCTTTCCTTTGCAAAACTCAAATCACATAGAAACCTCAGTTTGCTTACCCATTTTCTAATATTGTCATGCAGATCACTTCTCTGACACCTGGATTCCTCACTTTTTCCAGGGTTAACTGCTGGAGGTTCCAACTTGCCAAACGCACCCTGCCAATTCTGTGTGATGACGAACGGCGCAATAACGTTCGGCTCTTTCTCCTTGGCATAGTGGCAAATGGGGTAGGCATAGCAGGGCAGTCTGTCTGCGTGGCAGCAGTGACTTGAGTTTTCTTACAACCCACTCCGGAAGGCAGGGATCCGTTCGGCCGATCTCGCAAGAGTGGAAGAGAATCCGAGGAGAAATCCTCAATGACAGACACCGATGTTGATGTGCTACACATGCTCTCATTGTCGTCAATGGTCAGATAGTTTCTGATCTTTTCAAAATAGTAGGTGCCAATGTCGGGAACCTTGCTGACATCAGTGAGGAACTTAAAGTGGCCGTATTCGTTTCTAAAGTCCACGATTCGCTGGGCAAGTTCTGACCCGATGCCCGACACCTTGCTCAATTCTGCTGGAGTGGCTTTATTCACATCTACTCGGGTCTCTGGGCTATGTTTCACCACAGGCGCTGAACCCGGACGATGGCCACTCTTACGGCTGGAAGAGGGTGTGGCCTGGCAGCCGGGGTCATACTTCCCACAGTAAATCTCCATGCGTATCAGGCCCAGCTTATTGGCACCAACACCCGACACGAGGGCGAGATCCTCTGCTTTGCGAAAGCCCCCGATGTGGTTGCGGTACTGCAAAATGTTTTTGGCGATGTTACGGTTGATGTTTGGGAGGGTCATGAGCTCCTCCTCCGTGGCCTGGTTGATGTTGAGCTGGTCCAGCGTCATGACGAAGTCATTGGCACTATAGGTAGCGCTGATGTCCCGCCGATGTCGCTTGTGCGTCGGTGACATGAGATCGTGCTCGCTGTGGAGGCGGGATTTCTTGGGACGCCGCCCACAGCAGCTAGTGACCATACCCATGACTGGCTACTGATGGCACAAATGCTGAACTGATGTACTCCAGCCATCAACTATATAAAGTGTGTATTGTGTGTCATTGTATGGAAACTGGTCAGGGCGTGCGACCTGTATGGATTATAAACAGAAAGAAAATGTGAAGACATAGGCTTATTCAATCCTGCACTTAAAAAAACAAGACACACAATAGTTCTTTGAAGTAACATACAAGGAGAACAAAATAAATAAACTGAATGGCCGTTAAAGATTACAGAAATAGGATGAAGGAAAAATAGCCAACAAAGCAAGAGAACAATGGAATATACAGTATTTCTTTTTCTGCTATATAATGCAGCTATGGACTCCACTTGGGTAAACTCAAGTACACAGTATCATGGCTGTTCAAAATGTAAATCTCTACTGTATCTTCTGTAATCATTTTGAGCTGAAACTAAAACAGGTCTTATCTAGTATATTTCAACAGGCATAGTCACTAACATACTCACTGCCTATAATACTATACACACTTTGATCCTGCAAAAGCCATATCATTGGGATTGATACTGATACTTCCTACCGACCAATTTGTTTGAAATTTACATACATGAGTGATTGGAATTTTAAAGCAAAAAGTATACTGTACGAGCTGAAATTTTCGCGTACAGATATTTTCGCGAATTGCTACATGGAGGACTTTTTCGCGTGTTGTTAATTTCGCGGTTGCGAGGGTCTAACTGAACTTAGCTATTCACGCGTTATCTTCGCGGTTCAAAAAGGCGATTCGCAAAATTCGCGAAAATTTCAGCTCATACAGTAAATTTACATCCTGTGCTTTTGGAGCAAATGGTTACATGGAATTTGAGATATTGATGTGGATACAAAGTACATTAGCACCAAATATTACTGAATTACCATGTTTACAGTACAACATCACATTAGCAAATCACTACAATTATAGCCAAACACAAGCAGCACAGACAGGGGAAGCACGAAAAAGTTGGGGGAATTTTCCCTTCTTGTTGTACAACTTGCAACCGCAACCATCATCACCACTAACTTGCCTAAGCTAAGCTGCTTGCTTACAATACAGTCGACAGTCTAGGCCCTAACGTTACACATACATATCAATGATCATCAACTTTAAGATGTAAAATTACCACACTAAAATGGGATAGCTGTGGGGGTATGGGTTATATTGAATATTTTATTAATTTAATTATTAAATTTAGACTAAATTTATTACATTTTAGTTTTTATCTGTTTATAGGGACCCCTAAAAAGAAGGTTGACAATACCAAACAATAAATCTATTAACACTTGGCGTCTGCTGATGGATACAGCAATGATCATTGATATGGACGGATGAATTTATAGATCTATAAAGTTACGAATTATTTTAGCTGCTCGACTTGTATCTCACCCCAACAGAAATGTCTATACGTGGGGTCACCATCATCAACGTTATTTAACTCAATGGACAATGCATCTCTAGAGGAAAATGATGCCGTGTTGTTGGGACAAAACGTACATTTACTAACAAGGAAAACGATATAATCGTATCATCAGTACTTCAACTAGAGACATAACGAGTCGCGTAAAGACTTTAGAATGTGATTTAGAAGGGTTTAGGTAAATATTGACGCAGACTTACCAGACAGTAGTCACGAAATACAATCATCCATCTCCGCCATGCGCCAGCAGCATGCTATGCACCACCTAGATAGACGATCCGACGTCTCAGTGTGTATGAGAAAGTGAATGTGTGTGATGAACACCATCAGCTGTGCACGTACACTAACGATGGTCGATGCTGTACCGCTAGCGATTTTTTTTTCCGTAACCCTAACGCGTCGAAATTGCCAATTATGGCGCTTGAGCAAAGACTATCAGTGTACTAGTTGGTTGCGATACTTGTGTTGCTTTCTTGTATATACAGTACCATGGTCGTCTGCTAACCACAGAATCAGATTAGAATGTGAGAATGGCACACCGCCTTGTGAACTGTCATAGCAACGGCTTTGTGTGTGTGTGTGTGTGTGTGTGCGTGTGTGTGTGTGTGTGTGTTGTGTGTGTGTGCGTGTTTCCACTTCGCCATCGGCATCGCGTTCTGCTTTGCCGTCTGCTTACACTACTGGTATTCCTGTGGTTTTGTTCGACGTCTGCTGACACTTTTCCTTTGTCTCGCAAGACTTAATTCCGCTGTTAATGATAATAATAAATATCATTTATAAAGCGCTTATTACATTGTTTCTAATCGCTGAGTGTCTCGATGAAAACATTAGAAAAGAGAAATTCAGTCATGGAGTACAAATTGTTGTTAAGATGGAAACTCGAAGTTTTCATCAATATCTTGCAAAAGTAAATTGGAAATCTAAGCTTGGAATGAATTATGATATAAGTATTATATAGGCCTATATAGGCGTACAACTGCAGCAATTGCTATTAACATTGATCATGTTTATTAAGCCACGCAGAATCAGATTCGAAGTGGGTATTAGGTCTAATTGGGTAACATGAATACACTACTTGGTTAATTTGGGTTTATACTTCTCCAACCTCACGATGATTGTGCTTAAAAAAAAAAAATGATTCAGAAAGGCGTAGTAGGCTCTTTTTAGTTCAGGTTCATGTAGATCAAGATATAATTATGATTAAATTCTCATGCACTAATATCCAAGATGAAGATGGGGAAGGAAGAGAAGCTGGGGGAGAGTAATCATCAATTTCGATCGATAAAATCTCTATATTAATATATTAATTCAATCAGCTTTATAAAGGCATTTTGAAACAGCGTTTATAAAGCAAACAGAAACAATTTACTCATTTTCATTCTAATATCACGTACGGTATGAATTGATCTATCAATATAGATATATAGGTCTATATTTTTTGATGTTCACTTTATCATTGCCAAACTTATAGTTCTCATCAAGTGCCTCGTTACCTCTACCAAAACGACCATCAGTGAAGGAAACCCAAACCCAAAGAGAAATGTGGATTGAGTGAAAGCAGCAACATTAGTAAAACACATCAGTGACAGTTAAAGGAAAATCGCACAATTTTATTGTAAAAGATGCAAAAGTTATGCATTTTTAACGTTTTGATGTTGGTACAACTGGATAAGGGGATACTATAAAAACCGCTTTCAGAAAGTAGGGGGAATGATTACTGCCTTTAACATAACTTATGTCAGTATCAATTAAGTTGATGGAATGTGTAATTTTCATGAAAAATGATTTCTTTGTGGAATTCTCTTCATGTTTTCTTTACATTGTTGTCCACACATGGCGTCATGGACTCTAGTAGTCTCCTTATCCAGTGATTACAACACCAAAACTATAAAAATGAATAATTTTTGCATCGATTGTCGGATTTTCCTCAAACTTTCACTAATGTTGCTGCGTTCACTCAATCCATATTGCTCTTTTGGGTATTGGTTTCCGTTAATATCAAGCAATCATCACTACCATCATTGCTTCAATTAGATTATAAAACTGAGGGATCGATCACAGAAAAGATTTCTGTGGGAACGACCATAAACATCATTACTATCATTTCACAACTGGATATCATCTTATCATCATCATCATCACCATGATTGCTACTCGTATTACCATCGTATACAAATTACCACAAGCAATCTTCCTCCACCATATTGCACTTATCAATACTTTTTTTTCATGTCACCAATCCATCAACAACTTCACGAAATCTCTTGCATATTTTCAGCTTCATCATTTTCATCAGTCTAAATAAGCATTGCGACTATCAATATATTCCTACTCGATCCCTCCATTCAATGCCCACATGGCCTAGCACCCTTATTGTTAGTCGATTCAATGGATGATGAAGATAAATGATTGAATATCAAAACACTGATTTGTTTGTTTGTTTGTTTGTTTATAAGAACACTAGCCGCATTCACACGTGTTAGCTGGTTACCGAGCGCGCTTCAAAACTCGAGTTCTTGTTATACTCGTAACTTTTTATGAAACTTCATGATCGATATATTAGATATAGAAACAATCACCTGACATTAACTGGTATCAGATTCCCAGGTGGGTTCATGAGTTTATGAGTAATACACATTTGTGGAAGCGACTTGAAACGATCGTTTTATAATGTGCTGTTATTTGGCACAAATTAATTTCATTTATTCTAATGGTGAAGGATAACCAAAAGAAAATTAATCTACCCGATATTAGCCAAATTTAAGGTCTTTTCATTAAGTTGGAACATCAAGCATCTGTTCAGAGTCACAGACGCTACTTACGCGTTTTTATAATATATTATGCATTTATAGGAAACTGATATACGTTTAAACGATGTTAGCCATCATTATTATGGTGTCCTATATAGCTCCATACCAAGCCTGGACAAAAGTACGGAATCTATCAGCAATGTTGCAATGTGTGTGTGAGTGTGTGTGTGTGTTTTTCTTTGCACCGAAAACTCGAGGGCGGGCGCCTGAAAGTGCAATGATTGCACCTTCCATACACTTTGTGTGTGTGTCTTTGTGTGTATGTGCGAGTGCGTGCAATGTGTGTTTGTGTGTTTATGTGTTTGTGTGGGTGTGGTAGGTGTGCAGTATATCGTTACTTGCAAAGTTTTGTGTATGCTAACGTAAAAATCGTAATCAAGAGTTGTTCTGAAAGAAAATGAATGCGAGGTCACAGCTGGTCGTTGTTCACGTCTGAAAAAGTAAACATTCTGGTTATGATTAAATCATAAAAGTGTCAGAAATTGTGCACTCTATTGTTAAAAAAATTTTTGTTATTCAAACTTCAGCGTGTTTTATGAACAAATATTTATATATTTCAAGATTGAGCCTGCTGTGACCTAGTTTAGCAACCATGTCATAAAGCATTACAAATTTTTCTGATACAACAATGCTAGCAACTATATATGAATAGGTGGTAGACATAGATATAAGGCTTTGGACATTTGCAGGAGTAGGGTAGGTTAGATTTTTATCATGATTTGTACCTTGAGGTGCTCACAAGCGCTTTATTAGATCTTAAACTGAAATACTGATAAACCAACTGGCCACGACTTCAAAATGACGTCAAAATCACGTCCATTTCCCTCGTTCTTGAAGAAAATGCGTCCTTCAGATGTATTCCTTGTTAGTTTTCCAATATACGTTAAAAAGTCATGAATTGACGTGTAAACGACGTGCTCATGACGTTCTGACGTACATCTTGTCTTTAGAATTGTGATTTACATGTCATTAAGACGACTCTTATATGACGTCTTTTGGACAACTTCCTTTTGAGCAAAAATACGACATATTGACGTCAGTTTGAAACGTTAATATGGCGTCCAGTATCTTTGTTTGTTTTCGTCTAAAAGATTTTTTTTTGACGTCAGTCTCGTCTTTAAATTAGTAATTTACACGTCTTTATGACGTCTTTGTATAACAACCCAGACGTCAGAAAGACGTCACAAATATGTCGTCTTTTAGTCGTCACAAATATGTCGTCTTTTAGACGTCATCCATTTGAGCAGAAATACGACTTTCTGGCGTCAGTTTAAGACGTCTAAATGATGTCTGCTTTCTTTGCTTATTTATGTTAAACAAACGACAATTATTGCGCCTTTCTGAAGTCTAAATAATGACGTCATTTTTATATCTTCCATTTGAACAAAATTCCTCTTATTGTTGACAGTTTCGACGTCTTTCTGACGACAGTAATGACGTGATAATGTCGTCATTCTGACGACAGTATGTCGCAAAGCAAACTGATATAACTCTATAAAACTCTATAATTAGTAGGCCTAATTATATGACGTTATAAAGACGTCGAAAAACTTACGTAAACGTAACGTTAATATGTCGCTAATATAACGTCATAAATACGTCGCAAAACAACGTAAATTTAACGTCATAATACGTCATTGATATGACGTGATAAATACGTTGCAAAGCAAACTGATATAACTCTACAAAACTATAATTCGTAGGCCTAATTATATGACCTCATGAAGACGTCGCAAAACTGACGTGAACGTAACGTTCATTTGTCGCACTCTACAAAACTATAATTCGTAGGCCTAATTATATGACCTCATGAAGACGTCGCAAAACTGACGTGAACGTAACGTTCATTTGTCGTTAATATAACGTCATAAATACGTCGCAAAAGAACATAAATTTAACGTTATCATGCGTCATTAATATGACGTGATAAATAAGTTGCAAATCAAACCAATATAACTCTATAAAACTATTCGTAGGCCTAATAAAATGACGTCATAAAGACGTCGCAAAACTGACGGGAACATAACGTTCATATTTCGCTAATATCACATCATAAACACGTCCCAAAACAATGTAGCCTAAATTTCACGTTATAATACGTCATAAATACGTTGCAAAAAAAGCTGATATAACTGTACAAAACTATAGTTCCTAGGCCTAATTATATGACGTCATAAAGACGTCACAAAACTGACGTGAACATAACGTTCACATGTCGTTAATATAACGTCATAAATACGTCGCAAATCAACGTAAATTTAACGTTATGATACGTCATTAATATGACGTGATAAACACGTCGCAAAAAAAAACTGATATAACTATAAAACTCTATAATTCGTAGGCCTAATTATATGACGTCACAAAGACGTCGCAAAACTGACGGGAACATAACGTTCACATGTCGCTAATATAACGTCATAAATACGTCCCAAAACAATGTAGCCTAAATTTCACGTTATAATACGTCATTAATATGACGTAATAAATGCATTGCAAAGCAACGGTAATTTTACTTCACTTATGCGTCGTAAATACGACGTGAATAATACGTCACAAAATTGACTTGAATTTCACGTCTTTAGTTCGTCGCTAATATAACGTCATAAATACGTCGCAAAACTGAAGAAAATTTCACGTTAATACGTCGCTCATATGACGTCATAAATGCGTTGTAAAACAAAGTATATATTACGGTATTAAGACGTCATTTAAATAACACTATGAATACGTTGCAAACCAACGTAGATTGCGTCATTAATACGTGTTTATGACGTAAAAATTACGTCGCAAAATTGACGTAAATTTTACGTCATCAATATGTCACCAATATTAGGTAATAAATACGTCGCAAAACTGACGTAACACATCAGGAGGTCCATAACATGACGTGATAAATTCGTTTCAAAGAGACGTTGAAATCACGTCATTTTCTGGTCATTTTCAGACTTGCGACAACTTTGACCATGTAGTTGCGACCAAATTGAGACGTCTTTTTGACCTCCGTCTGCTAGCTGGGATGTTCATAAAGTTTGTTCCATCCCTTTCTGCCAATTCAACCGCTCATATGACTACTTTAGTATTAGTGATGTTTTTCCTAACCAATTTCTGTGCATTTTCTGCATGCATCCTAGTGCATCCAGGCTGTAGAAATCGACAACTTTTGCTGATCTGAGATACGTCAAACGTTGAAATAGATGAATTTACAGGTCTGAAACCTAAAGTAAGGGGAAGTCCAAACTAAAGATAACTTCTTAAAAAAAAAAAAAAAAAACCTTGGCAAATAGGAAAATATTGTTGGTTAAAGATTGAGGAAAACGTTCTTAAGAAAGGTATCATTCTAATTTTCAACAACTTATAATCGATCAAGAAAATCAGGCAATCTATGACGTTTCCAGCGACTTCCTATACAAGAGAATAGAAAAGAAAGTGCATGTATGCAAAATTTCATATTCTAACGTTAAGGCATCATTTACCTTTTGCATATGAAACAAAAACCCAGCATCGGTGCTTCAAAGTAGTTCTTAAATGTGCGTTAGGGATAGAAACAACCAATGTAAATATTTGAACCATTATCATCGATGTTATGTATTTTTAGATATACAAAATGTGTATAATAGTTATAATAAAAATGTTTCCAGATTAAACCGTTTCATGCTTTATTGAAAACGTTTTATATGGTGGGATGTGGAATGACCTACACATGCATCAAAAGTTATATCTTGAACATTTTTTAAATCACTGTTCTCAACGGTAAACGGGACCTTTAAAACATGTTTGTATTCCATTTTAAATTCATTCTCTTTAGTAATCACTCCAAATATTTTACAAATAACCTCTGTGACATCAGTTCTATTACTTCATCAAAACATCATGGAAAATACATTTCAAATAAATTTCTCAATTATATCTTTACAAATGCCTACGAAGGAGAAAATTATCAAAATACTCTTCATAAATTAAGTGACAAGTACATCAAAACACCACTTTTCTGCGGGGGAGGGGGGCAGAATGAATTTTTGAACACTGTGTGGGTGATTAATTCCTAGTGGAGCACATCTTGGTTTCGAACCAATGTTGGCTCAACCTTATACATGCACGTAGTTATGTCGTGCCACGCTGGACTAACCATTCATGTAAACGTCACATGGATGCTGTTGGCACAATGTTTCATTGAATACTGTCATTTCTTTTAACATCTTTAAACCGTAGATTTTTTTATGTTATACAAATGCGATCCTATACACTAACCCTTCACAGACAGCTGTTAACGCCATCCTAACAGTTGACTAGCAAATTACTATATCATGCACTATCTCAGCTGTTGTAAAATAAAAACAAAAGAACAATCGTATGGATGTAATTTATACGGTTTTGTCAAAAAACATAGACTTACATTTTTGTACGTTCACACACGTATACACATATACACGCACACACACGCACGTAAATAGCCTTCGAGATTTTTATATATACAATCACTTATTTACACGTAAATATGTATTAATTAATATTGTTTAAAAGTTTTATATAGTTATGATAAATCTGATACATATTTACACACTTGTGTATGTTAATGCACACCACACCCAACACAACGTTGATTTATACAGATTAATATTTCTTTAATGTTATATATTTCTGACAATGACATTGACAATGTATTGCTGTATATCTCTTGTGTGTTTATCATGTCTATGTATCCATGTTAAACGTGTGCTCTGTATATTGTATGTATCGATGTAACTTGTATGCATGCTAACAAAACAAATTTCCAGAAACGGACAATAAAATCGAATTGAATTGAATTGAAATGAAATTTCTTTTACCTCACGGCCTATGTATACATCATTATATCAATCAGCACTATTATCCTACCCCCCCCCCCCCCAAAAAAAAAAAAATCATTCGTGGCTTGTCAACGGACACCACCTGACGCTCACTCCACTTTTGAGGCTGCCGCGCGAAGGCAGCCCATAAATAATCTGAACACAAGTGATCGCTGTCAGTGAAAGTGACCAGTGATTTGTAACTTAGCTTGAAAAAGGCACCCTCCCGTGTACAAGGGAGGTGAGAGAATTTTAGTCTCACCTCCCTGCTAATATACCAGCAAGGTGAGTCACCTCCAGGCATGCTTATGTTGTACACGATAAACCGAGTGCCGAGTTTTGTAAAATAATATACTGTACTTGCTAAATGGCTTGCTCATGTGAAACGTCTTCGAATAAAGCTCCAATTTACCATGTACGACTTGTGTCCTCACTTCTCATTTTCCTCTGGAACTTCGATTAATGGGAACGTGTTACTGTTGAGTGTGTACTTGCAGTGCGAACAGAATGATACACACACACAAAAACTTTTAAAAAAATGATATTCTTCATTAGAATTTCATCGATATCAGGCCCATGTTTACAATGAAATTAATTTGAACAAAAATAAGCAGCTGAATTCTTATCTCTTGTGCTTCTAAATCGTATTTTTTTTTTACACACAGTACAATATAGGCCTACAGTGTATATAACCATGCGTAGCGTATTACTTGACATAGAATTCTGCATGAATATCTCAGAAAAGGCTTTCTGATTACTTAGTAACTTCAAGCCAATCCATATCTGCCTTACGCACACACTTGTGCTGCTGAATCACCTTCTTTTTTAAACACATACACACACATACACACACACACACGCACACACACACATACGCACACACATACACACACACACACACACACACACACACACACACACACACACCTACACACAAACCCGTTGTTATGTTTGAAGGGCGTGCCATTCACATTCGAATCTGATTCTGTGTTAGCAGACGACCATGCCACTTGTGCACACTGTACAGCAGTACAGTAAGAAGTCCAAGCGCATGCGTACAAAACCAGCCAAGTACACTGATAGTCTTTGCTCAAGTGACACAATTGGCAATTTCGACGCGTTAGGGTTACGGAAAAAAAAATCGCGTACCGCTAGCTACACTGCGACGACTTGATCCCTCGACACAAGCAAGAGAGAGCTGCTAGCTACGTACAGGTGAAATCTTTGCCTGTGCTTTATCAATAGGGGAGCAATAGAGGGAGCTGCTCCGTGAAGTCGACACCGCACATCGGACGTGCACGCACACGATGCATCCTGTGTAACAACAGTTCTTACATGTACTAAAGATCGCATGTACTACCGGTACCAGAAGAAAATCAGACAAGTAAAAAGGCGTTTGAAGCGACACAAAAACAAACGTAACAAAAGGGGGAAAAGACTAAAAGTGATAACAGCAAATATTATCATGAAATGTCTCTTGCCCAGGTTTTCATGCAATTGTGGTCTGGGAGTCGAGGTCAAAGGCTACAGAATCGCAAAACAGAATGTCCTCTTTGGTGTTTCTTTAGTGTAGACCTACAGTCAGCTTTATAGCTTTCAAATCATCCCATGTATGCATCAAAAGATGAGAATTTGAAAGTTCAGTGACTTCAAGCCATCCACTCCTCCCTCATTCTAGCTAACCTGTGTCACATTTTTTTTTTTTTTTAATGATCATAAATCACCCATTGGGTCCAACGGCGTAAATCCGTACTGAGGAGTGGGGGGGATGACTGGCGATAGTCACCAACACCACGATTACAAGCCCATAACCGGACCGGCGCAGCCCTGGGGGGGGGGGGGGGGGGGAAGCTTGCCCCCCCCCCCCCCCACACACACACACACTTTACAGGGATCAAATGTCCCACTCTTTTCCATGCAAAGTGGGAGGGAAGTGGCAGCAAAAATATAACGACTTTTTGTTCTTGTTTTTGTTTTTTTGTTTTTCCTTGTCAGTCAGACCTTAAAAGTATGAAGACTTTTTTGTTGTTGTTTCTCTTGTCTTTTGATGTTCTTTCTTCTTGACTGACAGGCGATTTTGCCCCCCCCCCCCCTTTCAAAAACGTAGCGCAGCCCTGAATAATACCCAAATAAATTCAATAAAATGATAATAAGGATATCCATTTCTTGAATAACGCAGTAGATATTTTCCTGTAGTTATTAATAAATTGTATTCTTCAATTTTCTTGATTTAAGTCAGTAAAGCAATCATCACAGAGGCATCGTTCCGTTTTAATGATGGGGGTAGGGGAGGGACTTTGAGTTTGAATATCTGTGTGAGGGAGCGGAGCAGCCTAGCGGGGGGAGGGTGTGGGAGGGGGGTATCCCCCTCCCACACGAGGAAAATTTGGCATTTTCAGACCTCAAATTCAGCGATCTGGTGCACACTTTTGGTGAAATTTGGGATTTTTTCCTATAAAAAACAAGTAAGAAAAAGAAATATTCATAGATAATTGAATGACTACATCGTGGTATTTCAGCTCTTGCTCCGCCTGTGCGACATCACTGTGCGAGGCCTAAATAGTGGGGCCTATCACCGGCGTAGCCAGGATTTGATCTTAGGGGGAGCGATTAGATGCGAAGGAGCGATACCAGCGAAGGGGGAGGGTGTGGGAGGGGGGTTTCCCCCTCCCACAGTGAGAACTTTTTGCATATTGATGTTGTAAATGGTGCAATTTGATTCATTTTCTTTTTTTTGCGTGTTCTATCGACTTGAAACAGTCCAACATGTTTAAGGTAGCAGTACATTTTATGTAGATTATTATTGAACAATTTTGCCTATAAAATGGTATCATTTAGAGAAACTTCTTGTCTTAATTCTTACACTGAAGACCATGAACGCGATCATGAATTTTGACATTGTACAGTCCAAAAGCGGCCGTTTGTAGCTAATTTTTTTTTTTTTTTTCGCTTTGGAAATTAAGGGGGCGCACCGGGCGCATTTTCTGGCAATTTAATACTGGCAGCAACATTAGGAGAATGACATAACGATTAAATGCGAGCGAGCGAAGCGAGCGAGCTTCAAAATTTTGACATTACAGTCCGAAAACTGCCGTTTGTAGCTACATTTTTTCGCTTTGAAAATTAGGGGGGGGGGGGGGGGCACCGGGCGCAACTGCTGGCAATTACCCGGCAGCAACATCAGGAGAATAGCATAGCGATTAAATGCGAGCGAGCGAAGCAAGCGAGCTTGAAAATTTTGACATTGTACAGTCCCAAAACGGCAGTTTGTAGCTATATTTTTTTGCTTAGGAAATTAAGCAAAATTTCGTGGGGGGGGGGGGGGGGTGGGGCGCACCCGGCGCAACTGCTGACAATTACTGGCAGCAACATCAGGAGAATGACCTAACGATTAAATGCGAGCGAGCTTGAAAAATTTTGACATTTCACAGTCCAAAAACTGCCGTTTGTAGCTATATCTTTTTCGCTTTGAAAAATAAGGGGGGGGGGGGCGCACCGAGTGCAACTGCTGGTAATTACCCGGCAGCAACATCAGGAGAATGGCATGACGATTAAGTGCGAGCGAGCGAAGCGAGCGAGCCTGAAAATTTTGACATTTTACAATCCAAAAACTGCCGTTTGTAGCTGTACTTTTTTCGCTTAGGAAATTAAGGGGATGGGGGCGCACCGGGCGCAACTGCTGGCAATTACTGGCAGCAACATCAGGAGAATGACATAACGAATGCGAGCAGGGAGGTGTTTCTCTTCCCACCTCCCTGATGCGAGCGAGCTTGACAATTTTGACATCTTACAGTCCCCAAACTGCCGTTTGTAGCTATATTTTTTTTTTTCGCTTTGAAAAAAATAAGGGGGGGGGGGCGCACCGGGCGCAACTGCTGGCAATTACCCGGCAGCAACATCAGGAGAATGGCATGACGATTCAATGCGAGCGAGCGAGCTTGAAAATTTTGACAACAGTCCAAAAACTGCCGTTTGGTTAATAGGTCTGAACCATTAATCTAAAGTAATGTTCATTAGATAAAAGGAGGTACTTGCATAAATTATGGCAAAATATGGGAATCGACACCCGTTCCTTTTGTTTTTCTCTGGAGGCAAACGAATTATACTAACTGAGCAAATATGAGCCAATATGGAGAGGGTAAATGCGTTGCAATTCCTACGACTGAAACTCGTACAAGGCTGTTAACGAACTCGTTTGTTATCTAGATCTTAATTGGGTAACTCATGCGGAGCTCGACGTGAGTCGTATCGCGCTCGGCATGGTGCACTCGTTCACGCCTACGTCCATGGCCCTACAGACTGTGTTGCATCAAGGAGGTGGGAAGAGCACCTCCCTGGTTGAATGCAGCTGGTTGCCATAGTGTGGCTACGATAGTAGTTCAACATCCGAAGCATGCATTACGGTCGATATTGCTTTACATGCATTCAGTGGCGTATCTAGGGAAAACGGCGCCCGGGGCAAGCGAGAAAATTGCGCCCTTAATTTCTGAAAAAGTGTTCAACCCCAAACCCATCCCGGTAGGGACTTTAAAGAAAGTCCATATGATATGCTTTTTCAAGGGTCATTTTGAGGGTGATTTAAATGTAATGAATTTCGATAAATTTTGGCGAGCGAGCGCAGCGAGCGAGCCGAAAATTTTTGTATTACAGCTTACAAAAATGGAATTCTTATTTTTTGCTTATTAAATCTTACAATTCTAATCAAGATATACACACTAAGAAATCAGGGTTCAATTTGGGGTTGAGTTTGACCCAATGCCCCCTTGCGTGGACTAGGGTTTAATATTTAACTTCTATGGGTGCTATTTACTCCGAAAGGGGTTCACTTTTGAGAAAGATTAATTTTTGAACCTCCAAATAGAAGAGTTAGTCTGCTACAAAAATCTAGATCATACTGTTGCGTTCAAACATGTTAGGATTTGTAATGCAGTATCAGTAGTGATTTGAATTGTGGATGATGTTCATCTTTAAGATTGCAAATCAATCAATATAAAGATGTTTGTTGGTGTTTGATAAAATGATATAGCATTTTTTGTTCGTGCCAGTTTCATAAACAGTACGTGAGCAAAGACTGACACGCCAATCCCGGAAATTAACCATTCACATCAGAGAAGACGATCGAGGCCCCGTTTTTTTGTAAGCTCGCATCGCCACCGCATACAGCGAGCTAGCTATGTGTACTATACGTGTCACAAAGCAAAGCGTCGCGACAGTTCACTTCCATTCGTTCTAGAACTCCCATGCAATTGCATTGAAGCGGGGCTTTCTCGTTGCAAGACTTGCTGATTTATACAAGATTAAGGTGAGTAAATGATCACAAATCATGACTTATTTGGGTTGCGCTTCTGTGCGGCTAGATCTTTCATTTCTTCGATAACAATTTCACTCGTTTGTCGTGCCGTTCTTTGTTACCACGTTCACGCGTGTATTAATACACTGTATGTAAAATCACATGACCTAATGCAGTAATAATGGGGAGTAATACGGGCCTTTTTACGGTTACTATACTACTGCCATTTAGGGATCGACAAGAAATAAGGCAAACCAGTTTGCATTGTTTAATCTAATGGTAGTTTAATGTATAGTGATCTGTGATACTGTTTTGTCTTCTATTGCATGTGCTTATGAGACAGTCGAGACTGACTTACTGTACAGTCTACAGAGTCAGTAAGCTAACTGTTGCGACCTGCCCGAACTCGAAGCGTTCGGGCTCTTTTACAACTGTGTATGGGACTAAGACTCGATCGCGCACTGTCACTAGTCATATATCTGCATGCCCCTGTACCCTGATACAGTCTGCATGATAAGCTGTGTGAGAGTCGCGGTCCGCGGTGACATGATACGGAGGGATACCGGTGATTGAAACACTGAATGAGAGAATGTGCATCAAACTGTACTAAGGCAGAGGAGGTACAGCTAGTAATCATCAGTGTGAAAGAAATTCCTTCTTACTTGGATTTGGTTGTACAGTACCAATTACAGTACACAGTGCAGACTGTACAAAAGTTTCCTGTACGGTATGTAGTGGCCGACTAGCTAGAATAAAAAGGTTTAGCTGTGTCAGTGTGGCAAGGGTGTGAAGCTGATGATACCGGTACTGATTATCAAAAAACAAAAACAAAGAAGAGATATTTCAAGTAGATCTACATTACATGTATACACTCTATATCTATGGACATGGTGAACAACAGTCAAATTATACTGATTTCGAGGTGAAAATACAAGTTGCCAGCAGCGTTGTAAGTCATGTAGCAGACTAGTATTAAGTGTGGGCAATCTATATAATAGCCTATTGATATCGCCATGCGCTGTGCAGACATCATTGATCTACATATTAAACTGGTGGGTGGTGGTAAATTTGAGGTTACAATTGGTACAACAAATGTACGTTACTCAGACCCTTGTGCTTTGTATTGCATTGACGGCACTGTTACCAGCAGATTTGTTGCACATGAACAGTTCAATATAAATTCAAATTTCTGTGTTGTCATTGCAAGTTTCTTTCTTTTTCCCCTTTCTTTCTTCAGGTCAAAGGTGTTTGAAGCATCCTTGTCCTTACAGCAAATGAAGGATGTTGTTTGTTTCATTATGGACTATGCTGCGCTGAATTGCATCCTACTCCCTGGGAGTATTCTCGGTATGAAACCTGATGTCAAAGCTTCTTCTCTACTTGTGACACCAAGGCAAAGGTGAGTTTTCTCTGCAGGCCAGGAAAATGCACATTTGCTCCCTTTGATATAAAAACTGTTTTCTTATGAATGTTGCAAATGCAGCATTAATTATCTGTAAGAGTTGCAAAGATGGAATGGTCAATCTTGTAAGATTAATTGCAGTATGCCATGCAGAGTCTTTGTATCACTGTTGGCGGAAGGTTTTCAGAAGGGGGGGGGGGGACTTCCTAGTTTCATGAGCTAACAAGCAAAAAAAAAAGGCCGCGAATGCAACTTCTGGTGCCACTTCCAGGTTTCAGCTTACAAGCAAAAAAAAAAAAAAAAACACCAACAAAACAAAACAAAAAAAATATTCAGCGCAAAAACAGATCCTTATGGTGCTCACACTTCGAGGTTTTTATCTACATGTATTTCTTTCTAGTGCCACTTACACACTTTCGGGTAAAGAAAGTTGGGGGGGGGGGATTGGGACCCGAAGTGGGGACACCTTATAATGTTTTCCTTTGTATGGTGCTGAAAAAGTAGGGGCCCGAGTCCCCCTGGTTCCTGTGGCCATATGTATAGCATCCAATTCTTTCTTGCACAGCTCTACATTACTGTTGT
The DNA here is from genome assembly GCA_033980235.1 of Diadema setosum. Classification (NCBI taxonomy): domain Eukaryota; kingdom Metazoa; phylum Echinodermata; class Echinoidea; order Diadematoida; family Diadematidae; genus Diadema; species Diadema setosum. The sequence continues at coordinate 18,314,513 of CM067066.1, read as the reverse complement.
TTTTTAGTTGGATTATCAAAGATGACATACCATGTATTTGGTTTACTTTTGTACTTAATAGATTTAACGCAGGAATCGCAACACTACAACACCAAGGAAGAAATAAACCTTGCCAACATTTCGCAAAGTCCGGAAAGGTCTGCTGCCATATGTCGCTGCCACCTAACCTGCAACTGACCTGTAATGGATCTGCCAAAGAACAATACTGTGAGTTGATCACGAAACTGCTGTGCCTCATTTTTTTTTTTTTTTTGCATTGTATGTTCAGATGTATTATTTGTGGAACTCTTTGATGCATCAATCTTTATACATAAACACAGTGCACTCATGTTCTAATAAATAACGTTACAACAAAATTGAAATTGAGGCCATAATGTTATTGGCTCTACATTTGTTGCTTTATTGTTTACTTGTTTGGTTGTAACAAAACTTTGATAAAACGAAAGAAAACTGTAGGCCCTGAGGACCTCATTATAACAGGAGTCCAGTGTATACTGGGCCAAATATGCTGTACCGAATTGCTGATGCAGTCACTGCATCAACATAAAAGGAGGATGATCCTGGACAAGACATTTGTCCCAGTATACGACTGGACTGGTCATCTCTCTTCTCTCAATCAACAGTTGTTCCCAGTTCAAGGTTAATCTGCATTTTTGCATTGAATGTGAAAACTCTGTACATGATCAGTATGGCCTTTTTCATGGAGAGGGTTGATGGCCCCCACAAGTAATTTTGACTTCACCTGTTCTTCATTGGCATATATTTCATCAAGATGGCAGAACATTTTCAAATTTTCAGTGTAGAGTGTATGGTCTATTAAAGTTCTAGAATTACATTGTACATGTAGTATAGCATTGTTTTGAGATTGTTACCCTACAATCAAATTTAAGCTTAAGAGGGTGTGTAGAGTGTGTTGTGCTTGTGATTTGTCAGGAAAGTGCAACCCATAGAAATGTTCAATTTGGTGTTTTCCTTCTTCCCAGAAATTAATCTTCTCAATAAATGTATGATATATTGTACATTTTAGTATCACTATACAGAGGAGAGTGTAACACTTTTGTTGTTGTTGTTGTTTTCCCCCAGGTATTCTGCATGACTGAGGCACCTTCTTCAGCTGTCTTCGTGGAATGAATCGCTACCACTTCACTCAGTTCTACAGATGCATCCATGATGAAACCTTTGTCCAGGGCAATCAACTACAGTCTGAAACAGTCTTCATAAAATCAATGTAGAATACTGGCAGGTAATATTGTGAAGAACACTTCATGGAATGATTTTAAAGAAATCACTGTAGATTTACAACCCTGTGGCTACTTGTATGATGATGAGTTAATACTTGTATCTGCTTTGCATTGTGTATCATCCTCTGCCTAAATGACTAAAACACACAAAAAAAAATGTATTGTTTTGTATGCTGACACTTTGTACAGTACTATCATCCTCGAGGTTGTTATAGAAATTCTTGTAGCTATAATAGAGTAGTTTGGTTTTCTTGTCATTCTCGCTTATGAATATAAGCTGCATTTTGATGTTTTGGGTGGAAGATGAATTTTAGCCTTGAGCCAGCACTGAGAATTACACTGTAGTACAGTGGTATCATTCAAGCTTTCTGTATAAAGCTGGACAATTCCTGTACCTTCCTGTTTTATGCCTCTCCTATCCTGCCTATGCTATCGTACTATTATCTCTGAGTGTTCCTCTGTCTTCTATCATATTTCGTACTATATACAATGTGATTCTAGTTACAAATGCCGTCACTATATCGATGGAATAGACATATCCCCATACTTTTGGTTAATTAGATGCTGTTAGAGGAGGGAGGGGGGGTCCTTTTTCCTTGTTTGCTTGTCACAATTTGCATGTGTGTGTGTATTAGTGGTGTTGATTATATATTTTATTGCAGTTACAGCAAACTTGGTATCCTTCTTTTCCATCTGTTATGTAACAGGTGAGGATACTAACCTTTACAATCATTGTATGTAAACATTAGCCATGTAAAGATGTGTTTACGGAAATCCTACTAATATTTGTGTACTGTGCTTTGATTACTTGTTAATGATCTTTATCTTTTTTGAAGGTTTCTAGATAATCTTTAATTTATGAAGTATTTTCATTCATTTGCATAGACATGTAGCTGGAAAGTATTGTGGCCATTTTGTTTCCTTCTATGCATGTGGAAACTAACCATGAAGGTTTTGTAATGTACATGTATACTTTTTATTCGACTGTTTTATTTGTTTTACCTGAATTCACTGTGTTGTAACTGCTTGCACATGCAACATCTGGAATTAACAGCTCTGCTTTCTTTAGATGATAAAAGTGTACTTTTTGCACAACGCACATGGATTGCAAATGTTTCATTTTTTTCTTCTGCTTGGGGGAGATTTTTAGTTTGTCATAAAGAAATTCTTATAGGGAAATAAAATGATGTAATGATAGTATAATGACAGACCTTTGATACATTTCTTTTTTCATCAGGGAATATTGTTTTCCCTTATTTATAAAATTTGAATATACATTGTATTTCATTACTGTATGAGTATATGTTATGTACATGTATTGTATTTAACTTTTTCTATTGTACATGTATTACATTATAATGCAAAAACTTGATTTGACTTAATCTTTGTTTTGAATGATAAAAACCTAGCCTATAAAATCAATACTTGTGCATTTTTGTGTGAATGCAGAAATGCATGCATCTTGACAAATGAAAGTGACAAGTTTGTATGTACCAAATGATGAACTGTACTTAGATAATGTACGAAAATGGGGATTTTCTCTTTATTTAATTTTCCTCGTTTTTTATCATCCCAAAACTTTATTAAACAAACATGAAATGTAATCATCTGTGATGCAGAGATGTTTTAATGTCTCTGTACAAAGTGTGTGCCAAACATGACGTATGAGCAGCATGTACAATGAATTGGTGGTGGCATTGTTAAGGAGTATGTGTTTGATTGAACAACTGTGAACACTGTGCTGTACTTTAAGCTTGAACATCTCCATTATTTCAGCAGGATATATAATATATATAATATTGTATGTAATATTGTATATAATATATATGTCTATTTAATACATGTATTATATATATATATATATATATATATATATATATATAAAATATATGTAACCCATTAAGGAGGAAAAATAAAAACCAGGGAGCGTACATGCACCGCAAAGGGTTCAATTTTGATATCTGAAAAGTTCAAGAATTAACCCTTTTGGGTGGAAGAATGAACCTTTTTACAACCTTGAGGTTAAACAATGCATCCTTCAGAGGTTCAATTTTTAACCTGCCTGGGTGCAAAAAATAAACCTTGAGGTTCAGTTTTGAACTCAGAGGGTTCATTTTTATGGAATTCAAAATTGAACCCTAGACAGGGGTTCAAATTTTAAGGGAAAAGGGTTCATTTTTATGGGGTTCAAAATTGAACCCTAGACAGGGGTTCAAATTTTGAGGGAAAAGGGGTGCTGCTATTGCATCACGCCTAGAGGTTCAATTTTGAACCCTGATTTCTTAGTGTGTAGTGACGGCCTTATAGATAACGATTTAACCAACATGCTGAGGACTTTAATAAATACCCTAAATTAGTACGCGCGAGTGAGCCGAAATTTGTATAGGCCTATTTCCGCATTATCATCACGTTTTGTTCTTATCTCTTTTTTTTTTCTTTGATAAATTTTGGCGAGCGAGCGCAGCGAGCGAGCCGAAAATTTTCGTATTTCAGCTTACAAAACATGGAACTCTTGTCATTTTTTGCTTATTACATCTTACAATTTTAATCAAGATATAGTGACGGCCTTATAGATAACGATTTATACCAACAAACTGAGGACTTGGAAAAAATACTCTAAATTAGTACGAGCGAGTGAGCCGAAATTTTATATTTCCGCGTCATCATTACGTTTTGTTCTTATCTTGTTTGATTTGTTTTTTTTTTGCGCCCCCCCCCCCCCCCCCCGTATGTTCGAAACCGTTGGCGCCTTCTTTTAAACCAATTGGCGATCGCTTCAGAACGAAAGAAATTGCAGCCGCTGCTTCGTGAAATATTTTGCCTGCTAAATATAAAATGACAGGCGTGAACCCAATAGACTTTGTCATTTTGTCCGCGTCATCATCACGTTTTGTTCTTACCTTCTTTTTTTATATAAATTTGGGCGAGCGAGCGCAGCGAGCGAGCCGAAAATTTTTGTATTTCAGTTTACAGAACATGGAATTCTAGTGTGAACGCAATGAAAATTGTCATTTTGTCCGCGTCATCATGTTTTGTTTTTATCTTCTTTGATTTGGTTTTCTGCCCACCCCCCCCCCCCCCCCCCACCATCCCCCCCCCCCCCCCCCCCTTTCCGGGCGAGTTTCTTCTTCTTCTTCTTCTTCTGTTATTTTTTTATTTTTTTCTTCTTCTTCTTCGTTGTTGTTTTTTTTGCGCCCCCAAGGAGTGGCGCCCGGGGCACGTGCCCCCCTTGCCCCCCCCCCCCCCCCCCCCCTAGATACGCCACTGCATGCATTGGTGTGAGAGAGAAGTACACGAGCGCTGCTAGCACTGTTCAGCAGTATAATTATGTTCTCGTCACGAGGCGGGCGTGCGAACGTCATGGCTCATGCATTACAGTATGTACCCTATAACCTAGGTGGAGATGCAGCTGGTCTGATGCGACGAGACTACGAACAGTGGATGCGCGCGAATACACCGCACGCATCCAGTTGTTTGTCGTTGTTTTGTTTTGTTTTTTTTTAATCGGTGGCAGTCTTCTTATACGAAGAAAAAACAACAAAAAACTGCCACCGATCGTGGCGCCTAGCGGACGCGGTAGATGCGTCCACTGTTCGTAGTCTCGCCGCATCAGATGTATCACTTGGCAAAGACAATTATCTCGCTGCATCATACGTTTAGCTTAACAGCAAATTACAAAAACAATAACTGCATTCTCCGCCTAGATTATAGGCTATGCAATAATCCATCCTGCTGAAATCAATATCAACACATTTCTTTTTGTTTGTTTTTTTGTTCCTACATCTTTTTCTTGGGAGAATTTCAGGGGGGGGGTATTTGTACAGGCCATCCCCCCCTCCTTCAAAAGTGGGGGGGATATATCCCCCCCATCCCCCCCCCCCCCGGGATTTACGCCCATGATTGGGTCTATATGAATCAAGTCTTTAGCAATCTGATGATTTTGTACTGTGTCTGTGCCACATGAATTTTCCTGTGAAAGATATTTTACTTTGTTTACAGCTAGCTAACTTTGGAGCAGGTGCTACATAGATGTGAACATCCCAACAGACAGGCAGACATACAGAGACTGAAAGGACAACCAGAAAGACAAGGAAAGACTGACATACTGTACATGGATAGCTTGAAAGATAGATAGATGGACAGACAGGTGGAGAGTGGATACATTGTATATGTATATAATTATCTATCCACATTTCTACCTGTCTATATTATAGACAGGTAGAAAGGTGAATAGATAAATTCGTGGCTGGATTGATTGCAGAAATAATGCACATATAGGTACATTCATGGACAGAAATAGATAGTTAGCTAGATCGTCTGATAGGTAGATAGGTAGATAGATAGATAGAAAGATAGATAGATTGATTGATAGATAGATAGATTGATTGATTGATAGATGGATAGATGGATAGATAGAATAGATGGATAGATAGATAGATAGATAGATAGATTGATTGATAGATAGATAGATAGATAGATAGATTGAATGATTGATTGATAGATGGATAGATGGATAGATAGAATAGATAGATAGATAGATAGATATATGGATTTACCAGTAATAGTGACATAAGGAGAATTATACAAAGACATACAAGTGCAGGGTTGGATCAAACTGTGTCATAATTACTTCAGATGAGAAAGCTACATGATACAGGAAAGAATCAGTTCCACTGAGTTTATTTCTGCATTATTTTCAGACCAGTCAGGTGTCAAAGCTGAACCAGTCATAAATAGAACACAAGCATCATTTTCCCACAATACAAGTATCACTGAATCTACTGGTTGAAAACCAACACTAGATCAAAGCATAAACATGGTTTTACTTCATTAGTATCTCATGCACGTCCATTGTACTCCTGGCTCAACTTATACACACAACAGAATAGAGAATAACAGTAAATGTGATTCTCGTATTACATTAAGGACTTTGCATAATTATGCACACTAATTGTATATGCTTTTTAAATTTACCAAGTGGGCAGAAAACCCATGCACGAGGTCCACATTCTGAAGATCAGACCAAAATATGAACTTCATGGCACATATATGTCTGGCTTCTCCAATACCCTCTACGCAGATATCAATGCCTTGGTGGGTTTGGGTTTTTGTTTGTTTGTTTTCATTCAGGTAAGAGTGAGCAACTCTGCTTTCACAGATTATCTACTCAATCTTGGCCAAGTTTTTTCCCCCCATAGCATATGCCTCTGAATATGCTTTGTACATTCTTTTACACAGGACACATGGACACACACACGCGCACACACACACACACACATTATAATATCACAGGGAAACCACATCACTTGAAAACAAATTGTCTCACATTGGGCATATCAATTTTCGCATAGGGAAGTTGTTATCTTACATAACCCACTGCCTATGGCAACCAAGTCTAGATAGAAATTTCATAATCTTGGAGGGGAAGCAAATCAAACACCTTATCCACAGGCTGTCGCATAAAATCTGCTGTAGCAATCAAATTTGCTGCCAGCATTTATTTACTCTACTGCAAGCATCTTTAACTGTTACTGGTGTGGATATTTCTCATTAAAAGCACTGCACACTTGTGCAAGTTGACTACGGTTTCATAAATGGCTCTATGCTTTTACCTCTCATGGGATCATGGGCAAGACACATGCCCCTATGACCACAGAGTTTAGCCCAATTTGTTGTGTTCTGATGATGAAAATTAGCCAATGCCCGGAGCATACACAAAGCAATCTCTGATGGGATTGGGAGAACAGCCCCAATAATGTTCTGTCTGTGGGGAAGCATCACATATGTTCAGCTTTCACTATTATTCCATGGCAGCACATCCTCAAAAATATTCTGCGCATGAAAGGACATTACAGATGGTTTCAGTTATCAGTTGATCATGTTTGTCATATCGTTGAATGGTATTTAGACTACTCTACATGTATGTCATATAATAGATTGCATACACAACAACAAATCTACTTGTATTCAGATTGTCCATGAATAGTCTATACTCACCTCGCTGCACAGACTTTATACGATTGGTACATACAATTCAGCAACTTACAAAATTTTGTAATACAGTCCGACCGCAATTATCCTGCCCTCTCTTATTTATTCCTCACTATTAACTGGATGAGTTCACTCAGACAAGACAAACAAAAATGTGATTTTTAAACTCAATTCAAACTCCTACAAAACCTGAACTAACGTTTCCATCAGAAACATGTTATGAATTTTACATTGAAATGTTCTAATTTCTGTAGACAAGGAGTATGATTTTAAGCAGGCTGGCTTTTATGAATTACACCACTGTTGTTGTGTAAACAACCTACTTAGCTACCGCTGGGTTGGCAGCTACATGTGGCACAAACATGCACATTGCTTTTCCGATATCCATACAAATCGCTTATCTGAACAAGCATTGGTCCCGACATGGACAGATAACAGAGGTCAGACTGCATAGGGATTTTGGAGTTCTTGTGGAATTTGCCTCATTAAAAAATCAACAATTTCTGGAAGGGACATTTGCGTAGCAAACTGTCAATAAAACTATGGAGACAAGGACATCCAACAAGCAATATTTTCTTGGCACAATAACCAAAATTCAGCAATCACAGCCAGTGATGTTAAATGCAACAACATTACTCTGATAGAAAACAAATGAACAAGCTACAACATACAAACAAAGTAAGTTTTAGCACTGGAATTATGGAAGGATGCTCTGAGCAAGAGATAAGACCACACTGCAGTGGATTGTGATCGTATGGTTTGTCCCGATATACAATAAAGCGTGTCACAACTCAAGCTGGGTTCAGAAGTGCATGGGCCACTCATCTGATGGTCTGTTCTTCTGTTTTTTCTTGTACTAGATCAGACAGCATTCACGAAAATCATCGCTTGATCCAGATGAAGAAAAATTATGCTGCTCCTGAGAGGCTGGTTCATGGTATTGAGTCCACAGCGCTGTATACGAAGAGGTGATGCTTCGGTCATGCCTTACTGTGGTCAAGAGTCTCAAGAAGGGGTCACTCTGGCTGTGAAATGCTGCTCGGGGTGAGTTCAGAGTACGGAGAAATTTGGGATCCCTGCAGACGGTGGTTCCGGCAAGCATTCCAGCTGCAGCCATCACCTGAGAATTTTGGTCTGCGACAGTCGAATATCTCTCTCAATCTCGTACTGCCGTACATCGGCCCTCTGGAGAAATTTTTGCCTCTCGACATACCTGCAAGAGAAATGGAACAAAACCTATGACTTATTAAGAGGACAAGTTCACCCAAATATATGTGTGGTTGAATGAATGCAGTTATATTAGCAGAACATATCAGTGAAAGTTTGAGGAAAGCTGGACAATCTGTTTAAAAGTTATGAATTTCTTAAGTTTTAGTGCTGCCATTACTGGATGAGAAGACTACAACAGTTTGTGATGTCAACGCAGGAAAACGATATAAAGAAAACATGAACAGAATTCAACAGGGAGAACAATATTACCATTTAACATGTGTCAGTAACAACAATTTGAGGGAATGTGTACTTTTCACATATTGGAAAAATTAATGGAATTCTCTTTATATTTCTAAACAAAACAAGGAAAAGTAGAAATTACGCGGTGCGTAAAATATGTCCCCGCCGGAAGTAGCATTTAGTAGCAAAATGTACAATATAGGTAAAAAGATCAAGGTCAAAGGTGAAAGAAGTCAAGGGTCAAAATTCTATGTAGAAGTTTTGAAGCCCTCACCTAGTGCCATCACATAAATCAAACGGAATCGAAATCGGGTTAGAAATGACGAAGGAGTAGCATTTTGTAGCCAATGTACAATATAGGTAAAATAAATCAAGGTCAAAGGTCAAAGAAGTCAAAGGTCAAAATTCTGTGTAGAAGTTTTGAAGCCCTCAAGTAGTGCCATCACATAAAGCAAACGGAATCGAAATCGGGTTAGAAATGGTGAAGGAGTACTAACATTTGGTAGCAAAATGTACAATACAGGTCAAAAATCAAGGTCAAAGGTCAAAGAAGTCAAAGGTCAAAATTCTGTGTAGAAGTTTTGAAGCCCTCACCTAGTGCCATCACATAAAGCAAACGGAATCGAAATCGGGTTACAAATGGCGAAGGAGTAGCATTTTGTAGGCAATGTACAATATAGGTCAAAAATCAAGGTCAAAGGTCAAAGAAGTCAAAGGTCAAAATTCTGTGTAGAAGTTTTGAAGCCCTCACCTAGTGCCATCATATAAAGCAAACGGAATAAAAATCGGGTTAAAAATGGCGAAGGAGTAGCATTTTGAAGCAAAATGTACAATATAGGTCAAAGGTCAAGGTCAAAGGTCACAACTGAAATTCTGTATAGAAGTTTCAAAGCTCCCATGTAGTGCTATCATATAAAGCAATCAGAATCAAAATCGGGTTAGAAATGGCGAAGGAGTAGCATTTTGAACATTTTGATCACACACGGACGCACGGACGGACACACGGACACACAGACACACGGACACACGGACACACAGACACACACACGTACGGAGCCCGTTTCATAGTCCCCTGCTCGAACTCGTTCGGCGGGGACAATAACCCTGATTTAACCCAGTCACATTAACAGTAACTATATTTTGCTACATATACATTTTTTTTTTTCAATTGCTGACATAATGCTATCATGCTTTATCATTAATGATGGAATTTTCATAAAGTATCCAAATCACCAATGAAATCTTAAAAGGTTGAATCCACTATCTTAAACCGACTTTCATTACCTTCAGTCTAGAGCGCTCAGTAATCTCCCAACAACACTTTTTGGATGCACAAAGTCAGAGAAAATAGTTTCAACATTATCTTGTGTTGTGGCTAAAACTGAGTTTCCTATTTCCTAAACTTTTAGGAAAGTTTATGTGAGAAAAAATGTGAACTCAGAATCTTGACTCTTATCAGACTTTGCCTCCCACATCACACATAAATTGCCACGCAATACTACAGTCACATACCATATTTGATGAAACATTGTCTCATATTTCTCAAGCCATAACAGGAATACTTCAATTTGGAAGATTTGATCTTAAATCGTCAATCCCCAACTTTCCCCCCAATGTCAAATCAACATCTGTTTAAATTTGTTTTAGCAGTGTCGTTCCTTAGCCATGTGCAAAGCTAGACAAAGTTAAATGTACTTATCTTGCATTCATGCGATTAAAAACATGAAAACCAAGGAGTTGACTCCAATTTCGATACTTCCTGAAATACAATCAGTGTCCTGCCATATTTCACCCGAGTGAATAGTCTCCACACCCCTACAAACCACAATCTTTGTCCTTACCCATCTTTGCCTTTGTTGTGAATTTTCAAGTCCTCTTCAATGCCCTCTGCCTTCTTGAAGTTCATCCAGTCTAGGCGTGATTTTTCCTGCCCAAGTCATAAAAAAACAGGTTTAGACACTTCTCTAAAAGCACACATTTTCTTCTAATAATGAGACAATTCTAACATAAAGCCTGATCAGCACTGAAATTCCCTTTATTTGTGCATATTCCTAGCCTAAACAACGAAAGCATTAACTTTTTTACATGTCTTGAAACCACTGCTATAAATCAAGCTTCAACTCTACATAATGTAATGCCATTTACACATTTAGCTCTTGGTATGGAGATGACTGAGATGAATATCTTAATTTGTGGAATTACCACTCTTGAAGCACTACTGAGACTTAGAAAACAAACAAACTGAACAAATCAATGAAGCTAGTCATTTGATGTTAACAAGAAGAGTATAAGTGCACACACAAACAACTTTGAACTATATGGTTTCCTTTGATGCTTTCAAATCAAATGTAGTACTAAAATGTGACTTCATGACACACAAACAAATGTAACACAGTAAGTTAAACCAAACCAATAACAGGGTTTGGGAGCAGTTACTTATTTTGTATATAATAGTATCTTGTGTACCTGTATAATGAAGAATCATTCAAGTATGTAATGCGCATACAGATTACCAATATCATATGCTGTACAAGACTTATCATTATCATTATTATCAGGCCTTGACATTAACGGTGGCCCAGTGGTCCAGGGCCACTAAAAATTGGTGTTGGGCCACAAGATTTATCTTTTGGTGGCCCGATCGGGCACCTGAAATTTAGAATGCTTTTATTTCAGGCCAGACACCACTATCATCATACTTACAAGTGTGCTGATCTTCTGCTTTTTGCCAATCTGACCCAGAACGCTTCCGAGCCCTCCTCCAGCCCTCTTCAACCTGCAGGGGAAAGGGAGAGTGATGTTCTTGATCACTTCATAACCCTTTCAAGCTAGTGCTGATTATTGATCCTCAAGAGTAAGACTCATTTTGAAACTGAGGATGACTGCACATATTCAACTACCATCAACCAGCAATATAAATATTTACACATTTTTTTTAATGTATTCTATTTTCATTTTTAATTCAAGCATACTAGTAGCTGAGAACATAAAACATACATCTTATAAGTGAAATAATTCCTGGGAAGGTAACATCAAAATGATTCAATCTGCCCTAAGTGATTGAACAGGTATCATAAATGTTTTTGTTGTTTGGCATTTTGTTGGGGGGTTTTTTGTCTGCAAATATGGCAAAGTACTTTTTTCTATGAAATGCATTGATGTACAGTGTATCTCACATTCTGCTAACTAGTATTTCAGTTTGCCACTTTTCCTTTCAATGCAGTTGTGATATGAGAAAAAGAAGAAAAGGATTCTACTTAGAGGTGGATTGATACTGGTCTAAATCGGAGGCTGATTGTCTCAGCAATGAACAAAACAAAGTTGTCACTTATGAAATGTCTTACCTCTGCTCATAGAAATGCATGAATGGCTTTGAATCATCTCCATTTTGATAGTGAATCTATTTCATAGTCAAAACAAGTAACATATTTTCATGACCCTCTAACTTAATGCTTACACAACACTCAATGATTCCAAACCATATCTCAGTGAGTGCTTTCGATAAGCCTCTGGCAAGATCACAGCCATTATTCTACAAACTGTTACTTCAGTGGTGATAGAGCATTCAAGCAAATAGTATCCAATGTTCACAGATATTGCATTGAGTTAAATGTATCAAATTCCGATTCAATATCTTTCTAAGTAGAAAGCCTTGCAGGCATCACTTGGAGCTAGCTCTGACATGCTAAAGAAAAGGCAGTGTCACTCCAGCCTCTGTGTAGTCATGGATAACCATTGCAAAGAAGACAATACACTTAATTAGTACTAGAAAAGTGGATATTTTCCGCGCAACTAATTTTTCGCGCTCGGCCGGTTAAGAGGAGTTTCACAAGTTTTTAATTCCGCTGAATCAAGGCATCAAATACTGGAACATACGGTAAGCAAAAATATTCACATGCTTTTATTTTCATGCTTGCTTCTGACTGCGCAAAAATTTCAACACTCCGAAAATTTCCACTTTTACAGTTCGCGTATTTCATAGTTGGTGCAAACCCTTGCAAGGGCAATATATGGAATCATGTAGTCAGAAAAGCAGTCGAGCAGCCATTTGTTAGAACTTCATTTTATGCTTTCAGAGCTAAATTGATTGAATGCCAGTGATTTATACATGTAAACAAGGACAATTTTTCCTCTGAAATGATACGCATCTTGCCCAGGTTTCATTTTTTGTTTGTCAGTAAAGAGCAGTTGTTTTTGAAAACTTATCATTAGAACACAATCAATGTAGAAAAGTGGCTGGCCTCCTTGCACGTTTGTGCGAGTGTGTGCGTAGATCTGATGTGGATCAAGTCTTACATGTACATCAACAAAAAAATCCTCCCTTTATTCTTGTTTCAGATACTCACCCTGAAGGAGCAGCAGGCTTTGAGGCTGCAGCAGAGGTACTTGCACCTGATGATGCTGGTGGTACCTCCTCCTCCTCTTTCTCTTCCTGCTTCTTCAAGAAGCTCTTGGCTTCCTTGGAGGCTGCATCCACTTCCTTGGTCACTCTGTTCATAGATTTCAAATTGGAGTACAATACTCTAGGTTTACAGAATTGCACGCAAACATGAAATAAATTGCACTTGTCAAGATGTAAAATACAGGAACCCAATTTCCCTTTCAACCATATTCCCACCAGGGGGTGGGGGTGGGGCCATTTTGCCCCCCCCCCCAACATTTCGCGTGACTATTCCGCAACGCGTGATGCTCTTGCCGCGACATTTTAAGACTTTTTTCTTTCAAGTATCACGCAACTTTTGAGACCAAATTTGTCACTCCCGGGCATACCGTTTTGAAGCCACGCCCCTTTGAAAAAAAATTCATCAACCCAAAAATTGCTCAAAAACATGATTTTGTGTACAAATCCAAGGTAAATTGAGTTTTTGCAATTAATTCATACAAAAATAAATTCTTTTACTTTCAATGGCTGATAATGATTTATTTTAGCCTGATTATGCTTTAAAAAGTTTCTGTGACAAATTTTGGTGAAAAAAAAACAAAAACAAAAATTAAAAAAACCAAAGAAATACATAAGAAATTCAATAAACAATAAAATACATAAGAAATAATTATGAAGCCGAATTTTTGCTTCAATATCATTGTTGACGCTATTGAAAAGAATATGTTCACCAAAAATTAGAAGTCTTGGAGCTTTATTTTTTGATTTATACGCAAAAAAAATATTTTTGCATAAATTAGCATAAATTTATATAAAATACAGAAATTAAAATTTGAAAAATCTAATTATACAGTCTTGTAGATTACATTGGCCTCTACCTTAGTGCAAATTTTCGCGAGGAACGCGCGATCCACGACCGAGATCTGAAGGGGGGGCCCAAAAAGGCCCCACCCCTGGTGGTTTCAAGTCCCTCAAAAAACCCGCTGGGATTAGGGTTAAATCACTTTGCGAGTGTGTGAGGTGCCTTAATTCTTCAAATACTGGATCCTTTCAAAACCAATACTTCAGCATGTAAACGTGACATGACCATTGCAACTGCAATTTATCTAGTCTTGCAACAAAAGCTCAGAAAAATGACAGAGATGCCTGGAAATAGTTCCATTAATTTCATTCTTTCACTTCTTGGATACGGAGTGCAAAATCTTTTTCATCTCAAAATGTTTGACTATCTACAAGGGAAATATTAGCCATCCACCTGAACAAATTATATTAATAGAGAGTTCTGAGGATTGGAAGTTGAGAACTACAGATGCATCTTAGGTGTTTCAGAGCTGCAATCATTGTGACACATGTGTTGTTGCTTTAATGTCCTCAGCATGTGGGAGTTGTACACCCTCCAATGCTGTTTACTGTGAAAATAAAAGGTTTATACTTCAGAAAGTGGGATTTCACACAGTCAACAGTACTAGCATTATGTGGAACAATAACTTTCTGGTGCAAATAGATTTTGAGGCACCGTAGCAGTATTGCCGTGGCCTTTTGTGCATCCAGCATGCATGTTGCCCCACCCCACCTTTCTTTTTTTTCATTTGCTCTTCATAATGTTTATAGCTCCACCTGATATGCAACTTGCTGTATGACTGTAATATGCTGGAGAAGGGGAAAAAGTAAACATCCCTGCAGCAATTCACCTACCTCACTTCCTCTCCAGCAAAGTCATACACTTTGGTGATCTTCACCGTCTCACTGGACTTACTCCCATTCAGACCTTTATCACTCGGTGCTGCACTGCTTGTTGACTGTGTTGATCCCTTTGCCTGATGATTCAACAGAGAGAGTCGTGTGAAATCATACAGGGAGATAAACCAGTTTGTAACTAGCGCACAAGAACATTTTGGCATGACCTGTCTGTTTTCCCAATGTTGGGTGCTGAACTTGTTTTCAAAGCAACATAATGCATAAGCTTGCAAAATGTAACAATTTATGGAATTCAAGATCATGCAAAAAATAATTTGCATGGACCAGGTGACCAGATGATCCCTCAATATACACCTTGGGAAGCATCCATTTTACTGTTTTGCAGGGAATGCAATAATAAACTTTTTTGATTACCATTGCAAAATACTTTGGTTTGAAAAACACCAACTTTGTTGCTGTGAGGTAGATATGCTGGCAAGCACCATTCCATACGGATTGCAATAATAATCTTCACTTCAGTCCATAAAAACCAAAAACATAATAGAAATTCATATGCTTTCAAGTGGAAAGTTTTGCATTCTTGATTTCTTATCTAAACTTTGGTAATGAGACATCTTTCCTGTCTCTTCCCCACAAGCAGCACATTGTACCTGTGGTGTATATATCCCCTCTTTCCAGTGATTTTAAAACATAAACAAAGCTTTACAACAAGATTTTCACTAGTAGTTTTTCCACCTGACATAGGCCTTATTCAAAGAAGATGTGTCTGCAAGTCACGCATTTCACACACACAAGTCTCCTGACAAGTGTACCTACCCCAACTCCATTAAATATTTTGCACCTCTTGTGGACATATGCCACTTTTCCTTTGATAGAAAAACATTTTCAGGTAAGCTTCTATTGTGCTCTGCCATTCTTGAAGGGAAAAACAAATGTAAGCATGATGAAACTACAGTAAGCATGAAAAAATTATGTCAGCAAGCTATACTCTTTGTTCCTTGATTTGGCTTTCCTTGATGGGAATTAGCTTTGAGTTTCACCACGTTGTACCTTTCCTATTGATTGTCCGTTCTGCTGCTGCTGAGATGGCGTGGGCTTGGGCTTGGGTCTCTGCCCAACATCACTCAAGAAGCTGCTCCAAAGGTCATCTGCCTTTTTCTTCAACTCTTCCTCCTTCTTTTTGGCCTCCTCTTCTCTTGCCTCTGCCAATCGTTCCTCAACATTATCTGTTGGAGAAATCAATATGCTGGTTTAATGCATTTTTCGTCATGTCTGATGTGACTCACGTTCTGATAAGAGCAAATGAGAATATGCATTATTTGGATTAATAGTGAAATGATTGAAATAATAGCAAATCAACCCAATATCAGTGACCTTGCACCTCGGAACATGAGAGATTAGCCCAAAATCTAATCAGCACAGCTAGACTTCAAATAGTATACCTGGGCTGGGTACCAAGAAATTCCAAAGAACATTTATTTCCTTAACCTGCAGATAATGAGATTCAAGGTGTATGAGAGAGATGAATGGTTGGACAAGTGATCAAATACCGGGTAGATGGACAATAAAAAAGAATAAAAAGACAATAATGCCTTTGTTACCCTTTCAGGAGGAGACATAAAAATCCAAGCCTTTATCAATGTGCTTTTTATTGTATCATTTTCAAGAGCATGACAATGCAATAATACAGTGAATGTAAAGACTGATAGACAAAGAACCCTATAAAGCTATTGGCAAAATGTTCAGTTTGAATGATCAAGTGCTTGTCCCAGAACACCAAGTGGTAAGAAAAAAGTTTATCAGTCTTTCAGTCATAGACAAGTTATTGAGGGAATACAAGAACAACTTACATACAAATAAAGTGAGAAACAAACCTGTTCCACCTCCCTCATTTTGCTCTTCAGCGGCGACATCTGCCAGGGCATTCCAACCTTTCCTCCTGGACAGTGATTGACACCAATAGTCATACAGAACCATTCATTGATTTTGCCTTGTTCAAAAGTTAACGATTACACTTCAAGCATGGGAATCTATAAAGCCTGACTGAACAAAATACATCAGTGAAACATTTGTTGTTTGTTTCTTTACAATATATGTCTGGCGACATGTTTTGTGAAGCTTGCATTTTTCTTTTCTTTTTTTTGGAATACCACTGCCGCCCTGTCTCCTCTTCAAGTACAACTTCAAAACAGTCATCAGAAAGATATTTTTTCCAGTTCATTATAAATTTGCAGATCTCACTTTCAAACATTTCAGGAAAGCCGAGATGCTATGCCAAAACTAAGAAACTATCAGGATTGTTTACATTCTACGCACATATGGAGCAAACAAAACTCAGTCGTAATCCATGATAATAGATGAAAACTATATAATACTTGACCATATTGACTTCATTCTTTTCAATTCATAAATGTCTACCACAAGTAGGCAAAGGGGGTGTGGGGGGGGGGGGAAAGAAAGAAGATGTATTAATTTACATTTTCCACGTAATCTCTTAGCACAGGTGCTTTTTCTTCATTGTAGGGTGCTTGTACATTATTTCTTAGTGCTACTAGAATTGATTGGTCATCTGTCTGTTATGTTTGTTCTGTGTTTGGCAATTATTGTAGGTCATTTCAAAGCATTAAAAAAAAAACACACATAAAATTCCCAACTCTGTTTTACAAGGAGACTGGTACAATTGTATGCTCATTCCTCTTACCTTCGGACACCTGTGTCACTGGCTGAGATCTCTTTCTTTGTTTTAGTCTTTTTCTTCTGGCCAGGTGAGCTTACTGTCCCCTCCTCTACCACGGTATCCTCTAATTCATCACAACTTTCATCCTCCCCTGAGAGGAAAAAAGCAGAAATCAAAATACAATTTACTCCATCCTATCAAAAGAGAGCGACTGTTGCTTTGTTGAGTGACAATTAAACTAGCACAGCATAGATCTATTACAGATCCTTTAGTTTTGATAAAGAACATAACAACACGGCTGTATATTACCGAGTACTGGAATAGACTCTACATCATCAGGACATTCAATCCATATGACATATCACATTATCAGGCCTGAGTGCTACAAATATCTATTTGCATGCTTGCCAGGCCAGGTGCAGCAACTACAAATAATGTTCACTATTTGTTTTGAAATAATAGTATATACATCTTGATTCAAATAAATACTAGGACCCCGTTTACAGTGCGGGGCTGGGCCGAGCCGCGGCCGAGCCCAGCCTCAATTGCGAGGCCGGGCCCCGCAATTTTGTCCGTTTACACTGCAGGGCTCGGCTGCGCTTTTGATTCAAACCTTTCAATATTTTGTCATAGTGGCGCTCTGCTTGTAAACAAACGCAATTTGATATTGTCTGGTTTTCAGACCCTTTGCCAAATGAATTCCGTGGCGACGAAGTCGCCGGTCGGGCAAAGGCCTTTGCCCGAAGGAAAAAATCCTTTGCAGGACAAAACCACCTTAAACTATACTAGTTTTCGACGTTGAGGGGGTTAATATCCTGAACAACGAAATAGTACAGGTAGAGGGTTTGGAAGCCAGACTAAAATTGGCCGCGCATTTGGCCCAGTTTGCGTTTACACTGAGGAAAGGCCAGGCTCGGCCATGGCCGAGACCACCTCCAGAGGGTGGCCAAATGCGAGGCCAATTTTGGCCTCGCATTTGGCTTTTTGCGCGTTTACACTGTAAACGGGGTCTAGGTCTTGTATTACAAAATAATTACATACTCCTCCTAACTGAATCTGTGTAAAATATGTGTTATGAAAGTAGAGTTTATGTGCTTTATCTTTTATTCTTTGATCCAAAGAACATTTTCTTTAATTACACTGGTTGGATCAAGCTTTCTCATAAACTTTCTTTTGAATCAACTGACACAATGTCCAATGAATGAGTTTCACAGTTTTGGGTCTAGTCTGTATGTAGATTAAAAATAGAAAATAGATTAAATTTCGGATACCAATAATAGGCCCTAACGTTAGTGTATAGATAGGCCTATAAAATAATAGGACTAGTAAAAATTTAAAAGAAAAGACATAAAATTAATGTAGAGTAAAATATCCCGTTTGCGGCAGTTTAAGCATTGTTAGGGGTTTTTCCAACTTGTAAACAAATCAGGCAAATTATTTTCAACCATTTCATATATCATAGACAAGATTATTAATTAACGCAACTGTTTTCATAAAAGAAATTTACCATTGACCAACGCAGTTTTCATGATTTACCAGGGCAAAACCCGGCACAATTTTCGCCGATAAGGGCGATATGCGACGTAGTATTTCTGCTTGCGGCACGATGTACAATCCCTATGCAATACGCGCGTGCTCCCCGATCTGTAGCTGAACGCCTTCACATGTCTCGCGAACATTGCGTAAGCGCCAATTCCCATTGCAAAAGCACATGAAATAGTGGGCGCACATGCATTGGCCGCAAAGAAGATCGCAAATCTGGCCGCGTTGTTGATGTCTTTCTCGTGTTTTTCTCATTTTTTTCGATGGTAACATCCACTTTCCGAAAAAAATGGCGGCCCACATCGGCTTGCCAAAGTTCTATTTTACGTGAGGATATGTTTTCAAAATCCATGAACATCGAGAAAACGACAAAAAATCCAGTTTCTTGAACCATTGTTTCTTAACTGTTATGTTAAGAAGTACCGAAAATTTCATTTTGGATGCGATATGTTGTCATTTAGGTGAGAAAATTTCACTTTCGTCAGAGATCGTGCCCATTTTAATGGTTGGTTTTTGTTGATTGCTAGTATGTTAGTATATGTGTAGTGTGCATACTCAGTGCAGTGCTGTGTTTAGCGGTATATTACCATGTATGCTGTACCTGCCGCGAACGGCTGCAAGGCCGCATACTGCCGTAGTTACTCTATATAAATCAGTATTGATTTCACACTTATTTCCCTTGCAAAGAGATCAGCATTTCAACATCCCAAACAGAACTAGGGTCTATGTAAAGTGCAACACCAGCCTGTATATTTACTGCAACAATATGACTTATGAGAAACACACACACACCACCAACCAACCACCTGTGACTATGTGTCAGCTATTTTAACTAGACAATCTACTAGCTACGGACACAACTGTAGCATCCACTGACAGCACTGTCTTAGTGTCTGAAGCACCACACCACAAACCCTCGTCCAGTTGCTGAACAGGCTTTGATGAGAAGCACCATAGAAGTAGAAGTAGAACTGGTACAAGCAAGGAGGTACAATGTACTACTAGTACCTCCTTGCCCTTGGTACAACAAGCAAACATCCATCTCAGCTCGTATGCGGCAGGCGCAGGGCCAAGGGCAGGGGGCCAGCAGGCAGGGCTGTGTAGTGACGCAAAATGCACGAAAGCGTTGTCATCCACCATGGACATGGTCTGTCAGAACGTTTCAGTATGCATAGAAACCAAGATGTACACTCATTTACCTGATGGTACATAATCTTCATCCTCTTCACTGCTGCTGTAGTCACTCTCATCGGTTTGCGACATCCTGTGCTGCAACAAAACCGCTTGGAAGATGTTCTCCGCTCCGGTCTTCTGGACTCGAACTCCTCTTCATCAGCCGCAATGAATATCAAAGAGCTTCCGAGCTGCTTTGTATTATGTAGCTAGTGCGTGCATTGGCATGCATGCAGCGCTCTATGATGGCACCAGAGGATGCATACATGTACATTGTAGCTACATTTAGGATCTTTGGTGTATCACACACACATTATAAACACATGCACTTGCTGCACGCGCAGGAGCAGTGCGAAATCCGTGCGAAATGCGATAGTATGGTGGCCGTTAACACACAAATCTAAAGCGTATAAAAGTTTGGCTGCCGCGCGGTCAGTAAAATGTGCCCAAACTGGGACAGCTGTCGTCCACGAATACATTTGATTTGTTTTTGTGTTTGTTTGTTGTTTTTTATTATATCTTGTATGAATATGAAGGGATTAAACATACGTATATAAAACGGCTTTTCCAGAGGGCAAGAAGTGACTTTTGTATAGTTTTTGGATGTATCACTGCAAAGTGGACTCGATGCTATCCAATATAACAATTCAATTCATTTAAAACCAAAAACCAAACATATTTTTTTGATAACATAAAGCATTGTTACGAAAAAATAAACGAATAACAAATGTTTTTTTAATTCATTTAATTGACTCACTTTCCTTTGTCTTCTCTTTCCTCTGTACTTTTTTGATCTTTCATGTCTCACTTCATCTAAATAACTTATCTATTGCATAATATTCTTTCTTACTTTAAATCTTGCATTACAAATTTATGCACTTAAACAGCCTATCCTGTTGCTTCGCTAATGCATGTTTTGCATATCTGTGTTTGCACTCTCTGACTATATCACAGGCCGAATCAAAAGGTACGCATTGAAGTTTCCATCTCACGTTTTCATCAGCATTTCAAAATGGATCTTGTTGATAACTTCTTTGACAGAGTTTTACGATTCAAAATTAATTATGCATTTCAAGGTGCTACATAAACACTTGCCTGATCGCCCAGGGCAAGTGGAAATAAAAGTCGGACAAGTGTTTTGAAAACAATGAGAAAAAATGCTTATCTAAATTTGGCAAGCAAAAAGTTTTGAAGCCACCTTTCTTTCACCTTTGGACTTTCTTTTCGGGCAAGTAAAATTCATGTTTGGGCAAGTATTCTGCAACAATTTGAAAGTCAGCTTGCCTGAATGGGCAAGTGGTAACAAAAACGTTATATAGCACCCTGCATCCTTTTCTTTTTTTCTTTTTTTTTTTTTTGGACAGTTTCAGTTACTCGGGTACTCACTTCTCTGATGAGCAGAAGACCCCACTACATTGGCTTTAATGGCATTTTCAGATCAAATACACTTACCAGTTTTCCATCACATAACACGACTTGTTAACACTCATCTATGGTGTATTCAAGATGCTTTCAAGGATAACATATAAACCTAGCTATGCCGTTTACATTTTCTTTTTTTATGACTGTGTATGTAGATGGCAATTATTTGTTTTCTGTATGTGAGCTATACACCTGCTTGTTAATTCTGACATTTATAGGGCCTACATGTGCACTTGCAGACAGTACACATACGGTACACTATTTTGTTATATACTATACCATATTTTGATTGAATTGCATTATAATTATTGTCGTATTTGGTTTTTATGACCCACCACAAACTCACTCAAACGAAATGCAAAAGTTTCTGAGACTCTTAATAACACCTTCTGGGAGAAACTCGGCAGTCAAGCTCCACAGTCCACATGAAGTGTGATCGACAATAACTACAATGTCCATTTACCATTGGTCCATTGATCACATTTACAATTTCTCTTCTCGGTTGAAGTATCTTTAACATTGCTCATTTTTAGACATAAACTCAGTAGTTTCTGATCTCCTTCCATCTCTCTCCCTCCCTCTATCTCCCCCCCCCCCCTCCTTTCTCTCTAACACACGGTCTCTCTTTAATAATTTGAAGACATATGAATGCATAAAAACATAATCGATACATTCTTCAAACATCTTTTGCCCACACAAAATATCATAATTTTTGCTATAAGAAACACTAGAAACACAGTGCACACTAGTTATATGTCAATATATATCTTTTATTCATTCTTGGTAAACCCCGAGATCACACACACATATATAACTACATTATTATAATTAAAATATATACCTTTTGCTATTTCAGATTCCAAACTACCCCATCAAAATCTCACTGCAATTAGTCTCCTGTACATGGAGAACATTTAATGTACAGGAGACAGAGCATTAACAATAAATTATGTACTTCAGTATCATGAACACAGAAATAACAATGAAAATAAATCAGAAGGAAAAGAAAAAAACAACAATGGTAACTTTTTTTCTGTGTACAATGAGAAAATTCACTACCATTCTTGTACTTGCGGTTACTCCTTACTCTGTAAAATTCAACTTGAACACACAGTATATCAAATTTTGTTTCATATATGTACTGTTTTGTTTCTTAACAATTTTGGATGTACCATGTCTAAGCTGACAAAAACTCAGTTTTGTGACCTTGTTTTGTAATGACATGCCAATTGGAGAGTACCAGTGGCAGCCATGAATGCTTATAAAACATACACAAACAAACAATCAAAGACAGATTGCCACTAATTTCTGCAAAAAGACAGGATAGAGTTCATATTCTCATAGTAGCAATGTGCTATTCCAATAATTTGGGCTTATGGTACACAACGCACAATTTCAAACAATCTATGGTAACCTATCTTTTTTTTCAAACCTGTACTCTCTTTTTAAAGAAATGTAGAGGCTACTGTTCATACTACATTATGTACAAAAAGTTTTCCATGAAAACATTTTGTGATCCTTGTACATTTTTCAATGTTATGATAAATGCAATAAAAAACAAGGCAAGTGCCAAATTGTGTCTCGCCCATTCACGTACAAGTAATTAATATTTGTCTCACTCCCAGAAGTTCATTGACCAGCCTATGACATTTGACCTTGTAGTGACCTTCAACTCCCCAAGGGACATTTACCATCCAAGTTTGGTCACAAACGGACATAGGGATCAAAAGTTATGAGCCACAATCGAAACACGCCCTAAAAAATTAACATTGGGCCCTTAAAGTTTGTTGACCCCTGTCTGTGACCTTTGACCTCGTGATGACCTTCACCTCCCCAAGGGACATCTACCATCCAAGTTTGGTCACAAATGGACAAAGGGATCAAAAGTTATGAGCCATAATCAAAACGCACCATAAAAACTTAACATTGGGCCCTAAAGTTCATTGACCTCTGCCTGTAACCTTTGACCTTGAGGTGCCCTTCATGTTTGGTAAAATGTGTAACTTTGCATAACCACTCTTCCCTCCAAGTTTGATTGAAATTGAAATCCTCAGTAGAGAGTTATTCAAGTTTTTGTAGCGTTACGGACAGACGACGGACGGATGGACAGACGCCGCAGGCGAATCCTTAGTCTCCCCACACCTCCGGTGGGCTCGACAATAAATCTGTAGTGTAGATGTATCATTCCTTTGACAAAATACAATCATTTGAAAAATTATATGCCGAAATGTATGACATCAGTAAGCCCTACTTTTACAGGGTGATGATCATATGATTCCCTATATCTCCCATTATCTATCCCTCACCATCTTAAAATGATATTTGAAGCATCACTAACAGATAGTGGAATGCAGTCAAAATTAATCAATTCACAAAATATTCTGTGATTCATCTGCAAACCATATGCCCCAGGTGCACTTTAGCAAGCCATCAGTAGCAAATATTTTAGTCTTGTGACTTATCATCATATAAAGAACATTATTGTTCCACAATAGAAGGGACTAACAGCACAAGTACATGTTCACATTACAGCCTTTGAGGCTAAAAAAACCCCCAGCTTTTTAGACAAACCCAAGGTATACTTTAACAGATCAGCACCTGAACAACTGTAACAAAAAAAAAAAAAAATGTGTCCAATTTAAGCATTTTGACAGAGACCTTGGCCTTTGAATTCACTGAGATAAGCATTTGTGATGTAATGATCATTCATGTAATCCCTCTGAGGTAAGCGTTGCTGCTGTATTTCCATGGATTTCGATGACATTTTCCAATTTTTTTGGTCAGATAAAAATCGCTTCACGATCAAACATTGCACTGGAACGAAGATGGCGATGGCGCGCGGAACGGCCTCTCATATTACGCAAATTCAGCCAATGGCTAATGCGCAGCCAATGGCTGAATTCTCTACCGTACATTATGAGATAAAATAATGATTAAACTAGAAATGTCGCTATGGCGACTGGTATGCCTCCGACATAATGCATGATTCTCCTAATAGGTCTAGATAGTACATGTGGACAATGTGTGATAACATTTTCACAAAATTGGCAAAATATTAAAATGACAAGTTTGTCACAAATGAGTTGAATGTTCACCTTCCTTGACCTAGGTTTAATTGGATGAATAAGAGAGCACGTATTTGGGATTTAAGGACTTTAACTTGACTTTGACCCATTCATACGTTTATGCATTGAGTAATTTTCCTGGTATGGAGAAAAAGTGCAATTTTTGTATTGAATAGTAAATTGTTACCATTTTCATCTGGCTTTTGACCCTAAGATTCATAAGATAATCACTGTCAGGCAGAACATGCATAAATATGTAGTACGTTTCAAGATAACTTGAGCCACTTCCGAGATATGGAGGAAAAACTTAGTTCAGCACTTTCACTTGATCTCTGACCTTTTGACCTTTGAGGCAAAAACAAAAGAAAAAAAAAACTTTCCAGAGAATCTCTATTAGGTTATACATGCATACACCAAGTGTTACAAAAAAATAATCCTACTGGCATTGCATAAACATGAGGGAAATAGTAAAATTTTGAGGTGTTGCCCTTGACCTTTGACCCCTGACCTTTGACCCCATGAACCCTAAATTCGCTAGATAATCACTGCCAGTCAGTACATGTATATATACTATGTTCCATGAAGAAACCTTGAACAATTTCCAAGGTACAGAGAAAAAAGGTGAAGTTTTAATATTTCTACTTGACCTTTTGACCTTGACCTTTGACCTAATGACCCAAACTTTTACCAGAGAATCTTAATTGGGTAATACATGCATACACTAAGTTTCAAGAAAATATCTTCAGGCATTGCATAGATATGATGGAAATAGTGAAATTTTATGTATTTGACCTTGACCTTTTGACCTTTGACCTTCAGCATGTGCACCCAAAAGTTGATAGGCACAACTTCACCCCCTAATACACATACATGCCAAGTTTCATTAGGATAACTCAAAAGGTTTTGATGGTTATTCTGTCCACAAAATTCATTACGGACGGACGGAAGGACAGACGGACGGACAACCCGAAAACATAATGCCTCCGGCACCACTTCGTGGCGGAGGCATAGAAATAATACTGATGCATGATATTCAAAATAGTAATGAATGCTACTCCAATGTGTGCATGAGGGGTCTTCCGGGTCACCCAGTCTACACAACTTCATTTTTTGATTGAATATGAATTCCGTAATGTAGTCGTTACATTAGGCAAGCCTATGCATTATATCACTTTGAAAAATGAGTGAAGTGTCTAACCAACTGACTTTTCTGAAATGAGCACGAAATTGCTGAGCTATTTGTTTATTCATATTGAAAAGGCTGAAAGCAAGCTTGAATCACATTTGGCCAAATGTGGTCAAGAGCATCTTTCTGTCGGGTTTTGCTCACCCTTGGAAGCAGCATATCATTAAGCCTTTAAAGGGAAGATAAACCCCAAGAGCAATGTGGATTGAGTGAAATCAGCAACATTAGTAGAACACATCAGCGAAATTTTGAAGAAAATCGGACAATCGATGCAAAAGTTATGAATTTTTAAAGTTTTGGTGTTGGAACCGCTGGATGAGGAGACTACTAGAGGTTATGACGTATGAGTGGACAACAATACCAAGAAAATATAAAGAAAATTCTACAAAAATCCATTTTTCATGAAAATTACAAATTCCATCAACTTGATATTGACATATGTTAAGGGTAGCAATTATTCCCCCTGCTTTCTGAAAGAGGTTGGTCCATTGCTCTTTCATGATTCTAGAAAAGTGAATTTTTGTTGAATTTCCTTTATATTTTCTTTGTATTGTTGTCCACTCATACGTCATATCCTCTAGTAGTCTCCTCATCCAGCGGTTCCAACACCAAAACTTTAAAAATTCATAATTTTTGCAGCGATTTTCCGATTTTCCTCAAACTTTCACTGATGTGTTCTACTAATGTTGCTGCTTTCACTCAATCCACATTGCTCTTGGGGTTTATCTTCCCTTTAAGGATTTGATCTCCAATACACATGAAAGGAGGCAGAGCTTAGTTTGACCTCCATTCATGTCTACCAACAGTGTAGTCTTCACAGCAGACATACTATGTATTAACGGTGTGTTCATGCGCCAAACACAGTCTTGCATGCATGCCTCCCTGGAGCTGCTTGTTTGATTGACAGTCCACTAGATTTGCAATAAAGTGGCTGACTGGAATGTTTGCAATTTTCAACTGACAATAAGAGTAATTTCAAGGTCTGAACAGTTCATTACTCTACACACGATTAGAAATGAAATCATGGACCTAATACACATGGACATTCATCGTATCGTTAATTAATTCATGCACCCGAACATCTCATAAGAGCAACAAAGACATTTTTAGCATGCTCCACTGCTTTGATCCCATGATCGTTACACCAGCAAGCCAGGAGAAGAACAAGATGGAGATTCGAGAAATCTAAAACTGTATGCGCAGAAGAAAATAACTCATAAAAATCAAGTAAAGTAAATGTGCAGTTGTGGTGTATGTTAGGAAATCATACCTCAAACAATTTCACTTGGGAGAAGCAGGCAGTTTCTAAAAAGAAAACTAACATTTCGGCAGAAATGAGGGAAAAGATTCTTTTGTTAGTAACGATACATGATCACACACTCGTTATTGCCAGACACCTGAATGTACTCATTAAGATGCACATAATCAATGTGTCGGTGACGATCATTACATCAAAGAAAGACTGCAGTGAACAGTCCATGTATATTAGGTCCATGATGAAACAAATAAAACAAGAAATTTTTGCACTCTGAAAGCAGGTGAAGCCAACAATATGTATGAAGTACTGGCATATGCAAAAATGACAGTAGGCTTACTTAAATATGAATTCATCTTTACATGAGACCTTATAAAATTTCCTACATGCTCAGGAGTACACTCATCCCACTATATACAGCTACAGCTGTATACAGCAACAGAGTATCATATCACAATTTGCAACATACGAAGTAATACACTGCTGCCTTTAAGTACTGGACTTGGCAAAAATCATCAGGTATGACATTTGGGAAAACAGCAGTAATATGGACAAGCACTGCAAAACTTCTGCTCCTATTTCATTATGATGCAAAGAGAAAGGTGTATCATTAGATGCAATAACTGAGAAGGTACCATATATTTTGTCTGATAAAGAAATAAACAAACCAAAGGCAAATTATCTACACTGGCCAAACACTAATACATAGTAATCATGCAGACTGATTGATTTATTGATATATGCGTAACGACACTATCAACACGTTTACTGTTATTTAAGTGTCGAACAGTTTAGCTTAATCTAAGTTCATACACAGTTTTAACATGCACAGTAAAAATAATGGGCATCTCAATCATAACATTCATATAACATATTAACTAAAAACAGTGAACTATTTCACCGGGATAACTCCCTACTCTTTTCGAAAAGTAAATAGGTTCTTTTACGTGCAAATGGTGTGACTCGCCTTTACACGGGACCGACATTAACGTCTCCTCCGAAAGACTAGGCAATTAGCATAAGATACCTTGCCCAAGGGTATACCTGTTGTGATTAGGATTCAAACAGTTGCCTACATGTATTTAGAACTGAACAAACAAATTGATAGCTTTTAGAAAAGCTACAATTGTTTCACGTGAAACGTCTCTACATAGAGTTAACAAATCAGGAACATTGTAATAAGTTGTGCGAATGTGAATGAACTTCAGTTTCACGTGTTATCCACTGCTCACCTTTCTGCCTTTCTTTCCTATCTCTTTTTATTTGTCTGAACTCTGATGACTTGGAAAAATCTATGATATGTTTACATACGACTTCTTACGTATCTATCAATTTGTTTGAGTCTCCAAAATCTCTTCAAAGCTTCTCATTTAGAAGCAAGACTAACCATGGCCTTCATATCAAAAAAAAAAAAATAACTTTACTGACACTGAAACCTAGGTAGTTTTGGGTAACGGATCCATGTTTTTGTTGGCAATGGCTACTACATTAACCAACTTTTCTGAAGCCACTCCCTTCTTAATTTCAGTACATGTTCCCTTCAATAACACAGATGTATGCATCACATTTTTCTGACAATCTCACAGATGCTTCATGGGGTTCAATTAATCAATGAGTACCCTGCATTACAGTGTGGGCAGCCTTTCACTGCATACCCATCCCTTCTATCCAATAAAGAGCTATAAGGCACTTTATTCTTCCCCATTCTTTACCTCTCTAGAAAACTAATGCAGTAGAATATTGTAATACGTAATATATCAACACAAGTCATCCCGATGCAGTACTATCTAGCAAATTAATCTTTACAAACAAACCAAAACACAGAAATGATATGTCACAAAAACTTGTGATGACTTGAAACCTGTATGGAGGCAATGAATGACAATTACATTTTGAAAGATATGTATGACTTTGAAAACACAAGACTCATAGGAGAGAATAGTATAAAATAATTCAATACTAGTCCTCAAGAAAACATAAGTGATCACATGCTGTTGAGTTGACAGATTTTCACAGTCTAAACTCACTTTAACTCTAAATTCATTCATTGCTAATTAGACACTCTATTCAATTATAATGGATGGTACTATACCATATTCAGTACTTTTTTGTGCAGCAGTAGTACCCTTGACATTTCAGGAAGGCTTTGACGAACCAATAGTGTATAGGGACGGTACAGACATGGAAAATCTTCCAAGCATGAAGGGTAGTGAAATACCATGATGGATCTTTCAAACTACTGTATACGCCATATACTGTACGAGCTGAAATTTTCGCGGTGGTTTTATTTTCGCGAATTTCGCGAATCGCCTTTGAATCGCGAAAATAACAATGCGCAAATAAGTAAGTTCAGTAAGACCCTCGCAACCGCGAAATTAACAACACGCGAAAATGTCCTAGAAGGACATTTCAGCTCGTACAGTATTTCGTGAGTCTAAATTTTTGTGAATCAGGAATGCAGGACGTTTTCGGGAGTGGTTAAATTCGCAATCGTGGAGTCCTATACTGAACAGAGAAATGTCCACGTGTACATCATATCATGAATCTACACATGGACATTCATCGTATCGTTAATTAATCCATGCACCTGTACATCTCAAAAGCCCCACAGAGACATTTTTAGCATGCTTCACTGCTTTGATCCCGTGATCGTCACCGCCAGCAAGCCGGGAGAAGAACAAGACGCAGATTCGAGAAATCTAAAACTATATGCACAGAAGAAAATAACTCACAAAAATCAAGTAAAGTGAATGTGCAGTTGTGGTGTATGTTAGGAAATCATACCTCAAACATTTAATTAAATTTATTAACAAAGTAATTAAATATTAATTAACAGAGTAATGGCAGAGAACAGGTATATCTTGCCATTAGGCAAGGTCTTATGCGTGTGCGAAAATGTGCAAATCAGCAATTACCCATCTTTTGGCACAAAATTTATCATGATCTCAGGTTTGCTGCTCTTCATTATCTGTATTTATTCAAAGACATTTCCGTCTGAAAAAGGCACATCAGCGAAAAAAGACTGAAATGAGGGAATCGATCCTTTTGTTAGTGACGATACATGATCACACAATCATTATTGTCCAGACACCTGAATGTACTCAGTAAGATGCACATAATCAGGTGTCGGAGACGATCAATACATCAAAGAAAGACTGCCGTGAACAGTCCATGTACGTATATTAGGTCCATGGTCACATCCACATTGGGATCAGAGTCAATATTTTTGTGTGTCTTTAATTTCGTGATTAGCACCTGACTCGTGAAATTCGCGAAAATAAAACCTCGCAAAATATTCGGCGTATACAGTAAATATGTCAGGCTGCAATTATCATGAAACCGTTTCCTTGTTAAGGGCCTATGATCTCAATGGAGGAGATGTTGCCGCAACTGCCAAACTCGAAAGACCAAAATATAGTTTGTGCTCTCAGCAAGAAGGCGACTCCATGGCGATGTCCGAGACATCTACACAAGGTGAGAATTTATTCACCCAGAAGTCGTGGGGACATCTCTGAGACATCTCTGTGACGTCTCCACATCATCACCAGCAGGTCGCCATGGGTCTCAGTAAGGTCGTGGAGACGTCTCAGAGATGTCACCGAAAAACTTAGTCCCCGCGGCTTGCCCGCAACTAAGGAGACATTGGGGAGACGTCTGTATAGACCAGTTTAAGACTGGAAAAAGTCTCCGTAAAAAAAAAATTGAACATGTTTGCTTCTCCTCCAACTCCAAGGAGACCGAGTCACCACTAGGTTGTCACCTGGGGGGCATTTCATGAAGCATTTCGATCGGATATTTTTCTGACAAACTGTTACAAGTTGCTGAAATCCTTGCATCTGATTGGCTGAGAGCAAATTTGTACAACTTTGTTGGACAAACTGCTTCACAAAAATGCCCCCTGGTCTCCAAGCTAATGACATACCCATTTACCATCAACAAATTTCTCATCCTGCTATTGCATCAAATCTACAATGTATCATAACATTCATGATTTTCATTCCCTAATAAGGGATTAAGACACATTTCATCTCACAAGACACATGCAGTGTGGTCCGAGGACAAGAGCCCAAACAGCACTAAATCACACGTCTGCATGAGTTGTCTTTGTTGTTCAAAAGTAATACTTTCTGGGTATTAACTACTGGGTATGAGCATGGTCAGTGTGTACAAATGCAAACTCCTGACTGACCATCAGGA
This sequence comes from Diadema setosum, assembly GCA_033980235.1. NCBI lineage: Eukaryota > Metazoa > Echinodermata > Echinoidea > Diadematoida > Diadematidae > Diadema > Diadema setosum. The sequence goes on along the minus strand of CM067066.1, from coordinate 18,283,233 downwards.
GGGATGGGCTATGTCTTTCCCCCATCTTTTCTCTTTCACTTCTTGATTGACAGAGCTTGAGGTTATCAATAGTAACTGAAGTAATGCCAAATTGAGAAAAAGTTTCCAGATGATGAAAGTATGAGTGAAGACCTTATATTCATATTCTAATCCTACATACACCACTGTGTTAATCATAGAACTACGTCTTTGTGGACATGAGAACTACTGAAGATATGATGCCCAGACCATGAAGACTTTCTTGTGGATATCAATTACGTCTTCTCACTCCACATTTGTTCAGTTACTCCGAATCAGAACTCTAATGTCATAATGAAGAACTGTTCAACATTGATTTGGATCACTCAATTATTAAATGCTTTATGCCATCTGTATAACAGGAGGCCACTATACACAGGGTCTGTCATACATTCCCACATAGGGGCAGTATTAGTGGTTGTATGTAGAAGCCGGTGACTGCTATAGACTGGTAGTGGTAGCCATCACCAATGATTTGAAAGTATCACTTTTAAAGGTAGGGAATCCCATTTGCATGCCTTAAATGAAGAGTTGTATAAACACAGTGGTATATTGAAGAGAGTATCATTTTAGAAACTCCCATAAAGTATTGAAAGTGGAAGGTAACATTTAGTACATTTTTACTGACCATTAGATTTTGAATTGAATTTTTTTTACGGTACATTACTAGGCTACCTTTGCAGGCCCATGCACTGCATGTGCGTCCATCATGTGTATTTTGTGAATAACGTTCATCAAAACTTACAAACATTTCTATATACATTCTTGCCACACACTCTATATGTTATTACATCAGCTCTTATACTTTTAGATTTGTGTTTATAGATAAAAAATACAGAAGACTGCAACAAAATGGCTTAAAGGGATAGTACAGTATTGGTTGAGATGAGAATTGGGCTTTTAACTTTTTGTGAGATACCAAGAAAACACATATGATATAGTACAGAACATACCATTTTAAGAGGAATTCAAAGTTTATTTGATGGAAATCAGGTTTGGAATGGCAGAAACATCCAAAAAACAAAGTAAAACAAAGCGATCGTAATAAAGTGTGGGTCCCACACTTTATTAGAATCCTATTTTTTGGATATCTCAGCCATTTCAAAACCAATTTTCATCAAATAAACGTTGAATTCCTCATAGAATTGCATGCTCTTTCATATTTCATAAGAGTTTTCTCATTATCTCACCAAAAAATGTTAGAAACCTGAAATTAGGTCTCAACCAAAACTGTACAGTCCCTTTAAGTGTGGCTGACACACAGAACTACTGAGTAGTTGAGTTTTGTGCATTATTCAGATTGTAGATAACGGTTGACTTCCAAATTTCTAAGCAGTGGCCTAAACAAGTCCACTGAGGTTCATATTTAATGTTTTGCTGCATTTTAGGAGTTCTGTAAAAGGTATCCCCTACCTTTAAGGACTAAATTGATAAGAATGCTATGTTTTGAGAATTGATAAGTACCTTATCCCAGAAAACTGTTCCAGACTTAAAGGCAAAAGTTCAACAACCAATTTCTACCCTAAACACATATCTGCTGTCACACATATCACAATTTTTAAGTCCCAAATGGAAAGAGCCTTCTCAGGGTTGCATTCTCATTCCTTTTCCAGTTTTTAAACAGTCACCCAGAGCTGAAGAATTCATTTACAGCTGTCACCAGTGGAAAGATCCCAGTAACCTCATCTAAGTATCCCCTGAAGTGTAATGAGTTGACACGGCAGGAAAATTTCTCATATATCAAGGGCATGGAGGATCTCCACATCCCCATCGTATCCATTATCTGGAATGGAATACAGCCACTTGCGGTAATCCTCAGGCAGCTTGTTTTGCTCCGCCCCCTTCCGTATTACCAAGAGGTACTGTGGCGAGGGCAACTCTTCAACGAGATGAATCATTTGGTAGGTCCAACAGGTGTACTTCACTCTCTCTTGTGACTGTACAGTGACCTCGAGTCTATTGTACACCTCATCTTTTCCCTCCTGACTGGAAATAAGCACAGAAAAAAGTCAGTGCAGCCAGCAAGATTTAGGAAATCAATTGATTTTGCATGAGCTTGTGGTGCAGAGTATAATTACTCATGCAAGATAGCAGCTAGTGTTGGCACAATATTTCACTGTTAATCATAACAACAGCACAAATGAAAATACTATTCATGACTGAATATGTACAATGGTAATGGCATTTGAATGAAATATTTAGACAGATGTTATGTTTTTTATCACCTCAACAATTTCATAACTAGCATATTCAATTGACCTTTCTAAGTTGATGTTATCACTCCTGACAATTACACTCTTGACATTTTTATTTCTGGCATTATAACCTTTGACATTTTACACTGGTACTCTTTTCAAGTGGTATACAAAGACCTTTTCACAAAAGATACATAAAAAGAGCATGAGAAGCAGTAGAATTAAAGAAAAGTTTGATATACTGTATTTGCCTGCAGGATAATATATCCATTTATTCACACAAAACCAGCTAGCACTGATACACTATACATATGTATTAGCAATTAGGGATAAATAGTTAAATGTTTGAAGTTCAGAGATATGCATTCAATGTACTGAATGTAGAAAAAAGGTTAATCTGTAGACTTTTTTTTTTTTTTTGCTTAGAACCTTATCTTGCAAATTATTTACTATATATTTCACCACCGAGCTTTCGCCCGACATCAAGTGTTGGTTCAGGCAACACTTGCTGTCGGGCGAAAGCTCGGTGGTCTAGTGGAGATGACGCCTGTCCGGTGATCAGGTCGTAGGTTCGAATCCTGCTCGAGTATGTACGCCCATGATTTTTTATCATGGCTGCTACCAAACACTGATCAATTCAGTGCTTTAATATTACGTCGATGTAGGGCAATTTGTCAATCAATTGCAATTTGGATGTTGTGGCTCACTGAAACAAAAAACTCTATCCCCATTGCTGTCCATTAAGGGGTTTCACACATAATTCAAGTTGATCTTTAAAAAAAAAACAAAAAATCTATTATTAAAGGGAAGATAAACCCCAAGAGCAATGTGAATTGAGTGAAAGCAGCAACATTAGTAGAACACATCAGTGAAAGTTTGAAGAAAATCGGACAATCGACGCAAAAGTTATGAATTTTTAAAGTTTTGGTGTTGGAACCGCTGGACGAGGAGACTACTAGAGGTTATGACGTATGAGTGGACAACAATACCAAGAAAATATAAAGAAAATTCTACAAAAATCCATTTTTCATGAAAATTACAAATTCCATCAACTTGATATTGACATTTTATGTTAGGGGTAGCAATTATTCCCCCTGCTTTCTGAAAGAGGTTGGTCCATTTCTCTTTCATAATTCTAGAAAAGTGAATTTTTGTTGAATTTCCTTTATATTTTCTTTGTATTGTTGTCCACTCATACGTCATATCCTCTAGTAGTCTCCTCATCCAGCGGTTTCAACACCAAAACTTTAAAAATTCATAACTTTTGCATCGATTGTCCGATTTACCTCAAACTTTCACTGATGTGTTCTACTAATGTTGCTGCTTTCACTCAATCCACATTGCTTTTTGGGTTTACTTTCCCTTTAACTTAGAATTATGGTGTGCTGTGTTTGCTTTTAGTGATATTCTAACTTCCTAAAGACAATGAAAATTTTGGAGACTTTATCATGCAGCCATCAAATATGCGACAAAGGAATTGCCTGTAAATTTGATAACAAATACAAGGGGATTCAGTCCTACTTTAATATCCTGTGTTTAATAGTGTCAGAAAAGGTATCTGTTCTCACTCGTCAAGACTGGGCAGGTCGGTCTGCTTCAAGCACCACACAACGCCCCACACGGTGTCCCCCTCACTCTCCATGATACTAGCTGCACCTCCGTGCCATGTGCTGCCGATGGTGTTGCCAAAGCAAAGCTTGTAGTTCTTCATCAGGGGGAAAAAAAAAAAAAAGAGGAGAGAGAAGAGAATGCAAATACTCGCATGAGAACATTATACAACCAGTATCTGATGGCATGGCTTCTTATCTTCTTGTACTGGTGTATCTGACACTGACAGACTGAAGGATGCTCCTCACATATTTGATCGTAATCTCTCAGGAGAATTTTGCTTATAAGTAACCAGTGCCTTTTATCTGTGCAAAAGACCATTTCAAGATAGAATGAGAACCCACCACCTGCTTGGTTACATGAAATACACATACATCACACATTTTGTTTTTCTTCACATCATTCGCAACAAGGAGAGTAGTCATACAACTGCATCAGGCAATGCAAATACTTCAGAAAGTTTACTAAATCATTTCTCTATCTTCTCAAACTGCTGAAGCACTTGCATGGCAATATCAAAACCCTAAAATTGAGGTCACTATTCTGCACAAATACAGATAAAATCAGGGGGAAAATAACCCAACTTCAATGACAATGACACTGCCTCTCACGTTGACCTACAGTACAATGTAATATTGAAGTTAATAAATTGTCAACATGAGACCCAAGTAGTTAGATTTGTGGCATTGTGGGCGACACCACTGGTGACCAGTTGAGGCCGCATATTTATCACAGGAAATTTGTAGTGAAAAATGAGACTGGCATGGAAGGATCTCACCTATTAATGCCTAAGCAGACAGTAAGCTTGCTCCCCATCCCGTTTTAGTCTTTCCATATCATTGAGCGGCTGCCCTCACAATCGGGAGGTCATGGGTTCAAACCGCGGCCGCATCATACCAAAAAACGTTAAAAGATGGGAGTTGCTGCTAGTGCTACCTTGTTTGCCGTTCAACAGTTGAAAAGGTTAGAGCAACATCGATCTGGCGCTGCTCAGTGGCTGCCGGGCCCACGATCAATTGGGCAAAAAGAATTTTCATTCTTGGACAATAAAATTTGGAGTTTATATCCAAAAACAATTATTATTATTATTATAATTATCATTCATAATTACTAAAATATTGACTTTGGCCCTGGGGGTTAAAACCCTTCCACATCATTATAACTAAACAAAATAACCCAACCCCATCTTATAATCGATTTTGCTAGTTGATTGGCATGGCAATGGCATGGGCCATTGTAATTGGCATTGCCAGAAGAATCTGTCAAAGCGTGTTTGATATGTGTGTGGTATCACATGCCGTGAAGCAAACCCGGGCACCCCAAGAGCCAACCAGGATAAATTACTAACGACTTCGTTACTGTCGTTAGACCACCTAGACGTCTAGGCCCATAGATGTCTACTCCAGACATCACTGCCCGCACCCGGTCACCACACGCACGGACACGTACACCACAGCTTGTCTGGACTGGTGGTCTCGAGACCCACGCCTGCCACCCCAGCCCCAGTCACCTGGAAAAAGCTGGTGGTGGTGTCATGCATCTATGCTGATATATCAATGGGTAGATCGGTTTCCTTACCGTCAAACACGCAACATCAACGAAAACCGCTGTTGGATTTTTCAGCTGAATCCTTTCGAGCAAAAGGTTGCTTCCAAATCCAAAATACAAAAACGTATCGTCTGCACTGGCCTCCATATCGAACCTACAGCCGAGCTGAGCAAAGAATCGGAGCTGCAATGGAGATAGAAAACTGGGGATGTTACCTATGGAACAAGCTAGCTACTGTGGTTTAAATGATGGACTGAGTGGTTAGGCACGTGCACCTGCGGCGCGGTGTCATCCCCAGCTCGGCTCAGCTCGGTGCCCAGAGTACTGCAGGTGCTAGTCCAGATATAATTATACTGGACGATTTTTATCATCCGCAGTCCCCACACACTCGGCACCCACCCAATGCGCTCAGCCGCTGATTGCGACACTCCACCAATTGGTGCTCCCGAAAAAAACGACGTTACCTTATTTCGTAATGATCTCTCATTTTGTAGAAAAAGGCACATTCAAAAGAGACTAATCATGAAGTTTGCAACTCACTTTTTGGCTCAGACTCTTTAAAGGGATGTACAGCTCGGTTGAGACGCTGCTACATGTTTCTAACGATTTTTGATGATGATTCTTTTTTTTTCTTCTTTTTTTTTTGATAATGAGAAACATCTTATGAAATATGAAAGAGCATGATAAATCTAAGAGGAATTCAGCGTTTGAAAATTGGTTTTAAAATGACTCAGATATCCAAAGCAAAGCAATCCTAATAAAAGGTGGTGGGAACCATGCACCTTTTTCATTATAGGATCGTTTTGTTTTACTTTGTTAAAGGCTGAATCCTCACCTCAACCAATAGCCCTACCACTCAAAAATTTTATCAATTTCATTAGAAAGAGAAAAAAAAAAATCCAGTGCAGAACATTACAAAGATGATCGAAATCGGATAAGAAATACTAGTTATGACATTCTGAAATTTCTTTTTTTTTTCTCGGAAAACACTTCTTGACAAGTCGTTTTGAATATTCAAATCAGTAAGTTGATGGTGTCATGCTCTCGCAACATCTCATTTATTTCATATACATAAATGAAGAAAATCCCATATTTCAGTTGTACAAATATAAAACTTGCCTCAAAATAAAAAAGGACAAATGTTAACTCTGATAATCATATTTTGGTGTGGGAATTTGTTTTTACCTGTATAACCTAAAAGTAACAATTTCCCGAATATTAGTTTATTATAACATACATTTATAAAAAAAAATAGTGTGAGGGCACGACATCAATAAATCACTCTTTTGAATATTCATAAGGACTGGTCACGAAATGTTTTCCGAAGAAATGTGAAATTTAAAAATGTCATATACTCCCAATTTCTTATCCGATCTTATTCATTTATTTAACCTTCTGTATGGACTTTTTCTCTATCTTTTTGTATAGAGTTTATCTATTTTGGAGTTGGATTTCCTGTATGTCCTGTTATGAAGGCCACTTACACCACACCACACCACTATTTTTTTTTTTTTTTTTGTAAACTGTATAGGATCTTCTGTTTATGTGCTATAGTTAATAACGGGTCAGTGACTGCATGTGCAAAGAGTCGCGTGTCTTAAGACCACCTATTGGCATAAAAGATGTTATGAGAGTGCATGATTTTTTTTTAAATTCCCATGACTGTTACCTGCAAGAGATACACACCTTATTAACGTTTAAGGGATCGTCATAGTTTTGGTTGAGACCTAATTTCAGGTTTCTAACATTTTTGATGAGAAAATGAGAAACCTCTTATGAAATTAACTATGAAGGAGCATGTAATTCCATGAGGAATCCAATGTTTATTTGATGAAAATTGGTTTCGAAATGGCTGAGATATCCAAAACAGAATGATTCTAATAAAGTGTGGGACCCACACCTTTTTAACGATCGCTCTGTTTTACTTTGTTTTTGGATGGTTCAGTCATTCCAAACCCGATTTTCATCAAATAAACATTGAATTCCTCTTAGAATGGTATGCCCTGTACTATTTCATAAGTGTTTTCTTGGTATCTCGCAAAAAGTTATAAAAGCCCAATTCTAATCTCCACCAATACTGTACTATCCCTTTAATAACTTAACTTGGTAACGTTAATTGTTGCGTTTATCTGCATGCTCGTTATAGAATCATGTATAAAATACATGTACGACCTTTTGGGGAAAACACACACACACACACACACACACACACACACACACACACACACACACGGGGCAGCTTTTAGCTGACAACAGACTCTTCAATCTTGGAGAAAAAGAAAAGTTATAAAAGCATACAAACAAACCAACAGACAAGTGATAAACAAAACAAGGTCGGAGAGATGTGTTGTTGATAACTAGGCCTAATTGGTCGTGTCTTAATTGTTTTGTTTCATTAAGATTATTTACGCACCGAACAACATCGAATCCAGGGAGGTGGAAAGTGCTGAATGAGACGAGGGTCAAGTCCTGCAACCATGTTGCAAAATAGATACAATTCATGCAGATGAACAGAGTAAATTCAGTTGATCATCTAAAGGAACGTTAAGATAAGAATATTAAGGAATATCAAAATTATGCATATTTTCACCGACCACTTGCAATAAGTAGCCATAGAAGTATAGAATAAGGTGAGGTGATTATGGTCATCGTATAATAATCTCTCACATTGATTTTTGCACTTGGTTGTCATTAGTATAAATCCTGTTTTATTGTCCGTTCCATCATTCACAAAACAACACAAATAAAAATATCTGTACAATTTTTATATTGTTTTGAATTCATTACAAAATCTTAGGTTATAGGAAGATTTAGAGTGCCTAATTATCATCACCTCATCTTTGAATGCAATTCGATTTCAAAGAAAACACAATACGAAACCAAAAAATCCCATAATAATCATTGTCTGACTTTACATGACATGCAGGCAGGACTCATCATTCGCTTTGACCCCGTGGCCCGGACCCACTAAGAATTCAAAACCTTCCTGCAATGTTTAAAGATATATTTATCTCAAACTCCACCATTCACCAATATCCTACCCGTAATGCAGCTGATTAAATCCCAAACTTATTATAGCAGAAAAATCCATAAGACATTATTGACCTGATGTTTGAAACTCATTGTCTGAGGATCTTAGACGCATCAGTGTTTCTCTTCGCAGTTTTAAATCATTTTTCAAAAAAAAAATGATTTTCGAGTAATCAGTGGTAATAATCCCACTTGTTAATCCATTGTACAATTCAGTAATATCTCCAATGTTATTGCTCATTTTACTATTTAAGCTCGAATGCTCAATACATGGAATTCCTTTTTTTTTTCTTGAATATGATTTTTTTTTCTTTGTTGAAATGTTTGAATATGTATATGCATGTAAATATATGATATTTTTTTTTCATTTTTGAAGCGCCATGAGCACTGAAAAGTGGACCTGTGCGCTATACAAGTAGCCACTATTATTAATATTATTATTAGAAGATAGTTCCAATCCTTCAAACACTAATCTCTTTTCGCCATTCTCTCTACTTCAGGCATCCCCTTCTTTGTCCTTCGTATTCGTCTTGTCATAGTAACTCCATCCACTGCACATAAAAAATTATAGGTTGAAGTGACTTTTTTTGTCGTTCCTCCTTTAGTTCCAGTCATTCGATCTTTCTTATGTATCATGGACCAACTTCATGGTATCCGAGGCCGTCATCTCAGTCAAGCACATTCCTTACTGATGACGGTCTCCGCAACTTGCATGTATACCTCGAAATATGATTTTGGTCACACGTAGAGGGATGTCATTTCCTTTGTGTATCTGTTATATTAGATTAGAAGTCCCCGATTTTGTCAGTTTTATTGTGCATTTGTGTGTATCTCTGTATATTTGTACAAGTGGACATAAAGTTAATAAAATCAAACTGAACTGAAACTGAAATTGAAACAGAAACTTTCCATATAGCTTTACAATTCTTAAGAGCAATGGTGGTCGGGAAGACTTGGATTCCAGCTACAACTTTACCTGATGATAACAAAGCAATAGCAATGATAATAGATTATGATAATGATAATATCAGTATGTTGGGATCATAAAAGAAGAGGAGAAGAAGAAGGGGGTTCCAGGGGAAGAGGAGGAGGAGAAGAAGAAGAAGAAGAAAAATCGTGATATAGATATAACAACTGTATAGCGTTATCTCGCACTCAGACGAGCCTTCTACACAGAAGTGGTTAAGATTCAGTCCAAACGCACGCGTGCACCAATCAGACTCTCCACTCGACGAGCCCAATGATCACAGGCATCAATTTCTTTACTAATAGCATCTTTACTGGCGTTCTTCTTTAGCAGCGTCGAGCTGGCATGTTTAAGCATCGGCTACACCTAAGCGTGGTTCACTGCAAGTGAACAGAAAATACAATACAAATACATAATAACATGTGAACATTCTTCGTACTTTGTTACAATTCTTTGTTTCTTCTTCAATTCAACTAATTATGTTACCTTATCAAACAGTGCACATACAATTTGTACAGTATATACATATCCCAAGGAGCTTCAAACACACTCCTGGCTCAACTGAGTCAGTGTATTCTTTCACTACCATTAACATCCAAAACCTGCAAGCTTCTTTGATCAACCCCATTTCGATTTCGATTTCGATTTTGACCAGTTATCATTACATGTAACTATTGTGTTATCACCATGTATATTGTTTGTTTTCTGCACATTGTTTACAAGGTAAAAGAACTTGTTTGATTTCTGTTGTAATGTTCATAAATGAGAAGTATGAAAATAAATGAATTGAATTGAATTGAATTGAATTGAATTCTTCCAGCATTGCATAAATTAGATAACAACTTCCACAGTACACTACATATAGTGCAATACAGAAGGAAATGGAGGATTAATTGGAAGAGAGAGAAAGAGAGAGAGAGAGAAGGCTGAAGCAAGGTACAGAACATAGGAGGAGAGGCAAAACTGTGATAAAACAAAGAGCCTATAAGTTCAGCCCTCTCTTTGTAGTGAGCTAATCCCTTCCTGCCCTGCTACAAACCCAAACATTGGAAGAGGCACATATTCAGATGCTCCTACACAACTTCTGTAGGAGGTGCACTATTCTAAATCACAGACCCATAAAGTGATAGAAAAGTAAAAATTCCTCTTTTCTTCATTACATGAGCTTATATCCTCATAAAATGTACAATGTATAATGAAGAATCCTTTCATTATACCACAACTACGTCGTAAGTTAAATTGTAAGATATATGCCATCAATACAACTCCACAAGCAATGTATGCTGCAACTGGGTCTGTAAGGCTAAACTAGTTTCGATTTATGTACAGAGGGTTTTTACTGCCTCCTCAATGACATTGTCCACCTACACTGCACCATACACACCTGAATTTGTATATCAAACTCTGGGGCATCGTATTCTCTTTGTTCTTACATGCTATACAGTGCACTGTGACTCATGCTGTCATGTTCACACACAAAATTAAAGCTAAGATTGCAGCTAGGAGCTGATCACACAGCACTCGTTATACTCATGGACCTACATGTTATACTACACTCTGCTCCCGCTAAGGCAATTCACATTAAATTTTCATGTAGTATCCGAAGCAGACTTACATCCATTCTACAATAGGACACTTCATTGCAACAATATAAGACATGACATAGCGTTTGATTCTGCCTATATATCTGCAAACAGATATAGCAGCTAAATCACTCATAATTCAATCAATATTTACTAGAGAGAGGCTGAAAGAATCATATCAATCTGCGAGATGTCTTTCTTCTTATTCTATCCCCTGCTATGTAACCTTTCTGTGCGTGAGGCACTTTTATGTACTATATATACAGACAATAATATCGACAAAAATATAACATTTGCTGTTTCATGCAACTTCCTTTGATCATGCAAATCTCAAATACATAGAAATTTTACCGACTGTTATCCGTCCCTGACTTCACAGACTTTTTCACTACACATCTCTGCCGGGGTGCAAGTGGTCCTTGCCTCACAAAGGATGATGTGCCAACTGCTCGTGTGGATGTTACACCTCTCCTCAGAGGGATTATCTAAGGGATTTTGGGGGTGCCATACCTATTAAAACACTGTACCTTACTTGAAATTGGCCAAGGGATGGGACCCCTATTTGGTAACTGATTTGCATGGCAATAATACTTCTTGCCGCTACAACAACAATGTCATTACGTTATCGTTAGGTTCAGCCCAATTTTTTTTTCCAGGTCCGTTGTTGCCGGATTTAGAATTGCTGTAGTAGACTGTCCATCACTGTTTCAACTCAAACCGCGTCAATATAAGTACCAGGCTACTGGGATCAAATTTATAGGACATGGATAAATATGTATACAGGGCCGGCGCAGTGTTTTCAAAAGTGTGGGCCGGGGCCCATTTCCGGGTTTCATGAGTTAACAAGCAAAAAAAAAAAAAAAAAAAAAAAAAAGGCTCATCTCTTCTCCCCGTCCACTTCCGGGTTTCTTCAGCTGACAAGCAAAAAAAAAAAAAAGGTTTTCAGAGAAAAAAACATAACCTTGCCGCCGCCATACTTCAAGATCCCTATCTATCTGTATTTTAGTGCCACGTACGTACTTCCGGGTTAAAAAAAAAAGTGTGGGGGCCCAAAGTGATGACACCTTATGTATTCCTTTGTATGGTGCACAAAAGGGGGCCCGAGCCCCCACGACCCCCACGGCTGCGCCGGCCATGGTATAAACTTTGAATGAGCCCTGGTCTATCTGTGGTATATCATGTGGTCCACATTTAGTACAGTGTATGAATAAGTCAAAAGTCATTTTGGCATGAGGGCTTAAGTTTTTGAAATCATTTTGATTTGAATGACATTCCCCCATAGCTTCGGGTTTACATACGACACTATGATATGAATATTCATTATAAGTATGACAAATATGCATATTCATGACCTCATATGTTTGGTGTACTAGTATATCGTATGTAAATTTATTCACGCGTATTTTATACATTCCCATATACTCAAGCTTCTTACGTGTCTTTTGTTTTGTACGCTACAACTACGCTACGGACTTCTGTTTTGAAAATGGGCAAAGTAACGAGAATCAAGAAAATTAAAAAGATGGTTGTGAAGCAGTGTCCAAATTGCGAGAATCAGGTAAGACGAAATGTGCTTTTTGTTTGAAAGTTAACTTAGGTTGTTTGCGCTCTACACGACGATTGGTCTTTCAATTCATTGAACCCTAGTACTAGGAAATAAGGAATAGAATAGTCCCATATATTCGTTTTCTTGTGTAGGTACTTTCCTCCACTCTCTCTCTCTCCTCTTTCTCTCTCTCTCTCTCTCTGTTCGATCTACGGAGGACTAACAGTTAGGACAGTTGGTCGTAAATCACCGGACGCTTTTTTTTTTTTTTTTTCGTGGCTCTCAATTCGGTACTTAGAGGACGAAAATTCGGGCAAAAATAGCACGAATTATTCACAAACTCCTGAAAATTAAAAAATCGGCAAAGTTATGAAAATTATTTCCTCCGATTTTTGGAAAATAGACTTCAAATTTCTAACGTTAGATCTATTTACCCCTCTCCAAAAGTTGTCTTTTTCCGGGGTGTAAAATCGCATTTAATTCCGGACACAATTTTCGCAATGGAAAAATCGACATCTTTCGCACCTTGTCCTTGCACCAGAATCACAATTCATCCCACAAATCACCGTACACATTCTCACCGAGCGGACGACAAAGAAAAAATCGGCAAATGAGGCTCAAATTTTGTATTTTACGAAAAAAAATTACGTAAAATGTCTATCTTGAACATTTCAAACAGTTAACGTGATAAAACCTTATGAAAAATAGACTTTCGAATTGTACATGCTTTGTCTATGGGAGGGCGGGTGATGAGTTGCAGGCCTTGCGGGCCCTTCCTTAGCGCACAACTTTCCGCATCGTTTGTGTTTAGGTCTAATTGTTATATAGGACGATATTTGCAAATTTTCGGTATTGATCAGTGAACTTTTGGTTCTATTGGAATCTTCAGCATTTTTCCTGTATGTGAGCTGAGTGGGATTTCATAGAATTTCAGTGACGAAATGTGATTTAAACATGCATGAATATTAACTATGACGAGGCGTGGGTTAGTCAACTATAAATCTGAGGTAAAATGTGAATTTCTTCGCGTTTTTACATTTTTATGTCACGTTTTTTTGCGATTTCGGTCCACACAACGTTCTGTGAGGCTAATCTACGAAGTCTCCCGCGTACTGAATGTCATCAGTACGCAAAAATGTGCATGTCCGGAATTACCATGCTGTCTGGTAATACCATACCTGTACCTGTATACAACACAAGTTTGATCGGACCCTGATCTGAGCGGTATGTGTTGTTGGTATGAATATATTATGCATACAGGGTGCTGCATACAGCTACGCCTATGGCTGACGGAAGAAATGAAAGAAGAAAGAAAGAAAGAGGTGCCACTGACAGGAGCGATGAATGTGATGTGTTGTAAAAACGGAGAATTTGCCACAAACAGCAAACAGCAATTCTCTCACTTTTGAGTCTTGTCTTGGCTTGCTTCCTCCATTTGCATTTGTTTGTTTACCAAATTGGAGCCTGTCATTCTGTTTAAATTCTTAGTCTACTTGGGAGTCTAGTGTCTAAATTGGACGTTCTCATTTTTATAGTCACCACTTAAACTAGACGAGACGAGACTAAGATTCAATAGAATTTAGAAAGACAGGCTGATTGTGTCCGTGTAACTGTCGGACAAGTTGAACTATTTACAGTTGTACATCTCAAGACTCAATGTTTGGCTTGTGGCTTATCAACCATAGTCAAAGACCTGTCATAAGAATTGTAATAGGGTGCCAGGGCAGTGTATCGACTCGTCTATTTCCATTTCAACAATATTACATATAGTTGAATGCAATTCGACTATAGTGAGACCACACCTAGAATACTGCAGCTCAGTCTAGAACCCACATACAAACAAACACATTTCCCAAATAGAAGCCATCCAAAGGCGAGCAGCAAGATTCACCCTCCAGAGGTATCACCGTCCAGACAGTGTCTCTGCCATGATTGAACAACTTAAATGGGAAAGTCTGAAGAGGAGAAGAAATGCTGCTAGCCTCTTCCTCATGTACAAAATTCAGCACAACATGGCAGCCGTCAATGCACAGCACTACAAATCACCCATGATTGTTAGCAACACACGACAGTACCATCCAAACAAGTTGCTGGCAATTCCTACCCGAACCCAACTCTATCGGAACTCATTTTTTCCACGCACAGTAACTGCTTGGAATGGGCTTCCTAAAAACGCCCTTGAAGCCACTTCATTGGAGGCCTTCAAGGGAGCTCTTCCACTCAGCATCTAGACTTAGGAACTGGATTTTTACTCGCACCATATATTTTTAATGCACCAACAAGCATGCACTGCAAATGAGCACCTAAATTCAACTCCTTAGCACTACATCCTGACTTATGGATCCTGCTGAGTATCTTCGTAGAAGTTCGTAGAAGTGCAGGGTGTAAATGATTAATTTGTGTCAAGCCATGTCAATGTAAATAACGTACCCATAGTCCCCGGTATGGAAAAAGAAGTGAGAAAACAGAATATTTTGTGATTACAACAAAACCACAGTGATGGTAATGCATGGGAGTGTCATTTATCAAATCATTCACATTGTGCATTTGCTGATCCCTTGATGTAGCCTGTTCATGTTCATGAGTGATGAATGCAAATTGTAGCAGAGTTCAGAATTAGATTGTTCCACTGCACTGTGCTGTGCATGCATATGATTGACGCAGAATTTTAGTGTGTCTGTTGTAGTGTTGGTCCAGTTGGTAAACTCCACCTCACTCTTCCACTTCCAGCCCTTTAACAGAAAAAAAAAATATGATAGAATTTTAAAAGTTGAATAATATCACATTAGTTTTAGGGCAAAAAAGGCATTAAAATAGTGTGTAGTATTCATGAATTTTGTGTGTGTGTGTTTTCAAACAGCATTCCAATGTATGTTTCCTTTCAAAGTTCAGTGAAAATAGCTAGTTTTTGGACAGAAACATCTTGCTCAAAATGACCCCCTGCAGAGGTACATATATTAGAGAGAATCATACATAAAGAGAAGAGAGATTACCAAGTTATGCTAGTAGAATCTAATCAGTTTAGGAATTTCTTTATATAATGCACAGAAAATGGCTCAAATAGTATGGATGAGTGAAGAAAAAAATTCTGGCATTCTGTGCTGAAGATCTTGAGTATTCAGTATCTAAACTGTAAGTTTGTCATTTCTTTCACCTCAGGAGTCCGACACAGTTTGTTAATTATACAGTCAACCATGCTGAAGTCCAATAATCATCTTCTAACTAGTCAAAGGTCTTTTCAAGTTCTCTTCTCTTTATATTCTGTTGGTTTTGATTCCTCATAAGTCAAAATTTCTCTAAGTCAAAGCTATTTCTTTAGTCCAAGTAGATTCAACTTAGGCAAGGTTGACTGTAGACCTACACTTGTACATGTACAAGGTGTATGTGTGTTTGTTTGCTCAAATTTACTTCTTCACATCACTGGGTTATAATATGGATAAAACACCCTGAAACACTGGTAATGTGTAATTCTACTAAATTACTATATATATGTCACTTGATGCAGTGTGTACCAGTTCACACTTCACATGTATATCAAGACCAAAATGTGTAATTCTACTGAATTACTATATATATATGTCACTTGATGCAGTGTGTACCAGTTCACACTTTACATGTATAACACATCAAGACCAAAACTCTGATTTCAAGTACCAAATGGTATGATACAACATCATGAGAAAAGGCTTGAATTCAACTGTGTTAGAGTAGTAACTCAGTAGAATTCTTGCTCGTTCTGCCTTTCACTAACTATTTGTGGAGTCTTATGGAAAAAGAAGATATCTTGTTGATTGTTGCAATCCTTTGCAAAACTAGTGAAGAATACTCTACATGTAAAGTACAGTTGTAGATGAACTTTACAGTACATTACCATGACTGGTAATGCTCATTTGAGCAATCAGAGAGGACTCATTTGTTTTGAAATCTAGACTAGTTCACCAAAATTTCAAAAACTTACTTTATTTGTAAACAAAGGTTGCTGGAGAGACTTACCCCAAAATAGTTACAAGGAATGCATACAAACTTGTATATCTGAGAACTGCAATGCATTTACTATAAACGGGTGATTTGAGTAGCAAGGTCATGGTAGAAAACTTCATAAATTTGTCAATACATAATACAATATAGATATTAGTACCCCGGACTATTGTCCAAGCTTCCTTGTGGAAAGGTTTTTGCCAGAATATCTATCTTTAATGAATTCATGAAGAGGAACATACCGTACAGTGTAATTATTCTGAGTTTGTTGATATAATATTTTTTTTTAATCAAATTGTAAGTTTTGCAAGTGATGGTGTGGTGTGTAGGCCCATCCTTTGAACTTCTGTGTAGAATACAGATGACTCACTTTCTGACATCTTTTATTGGGGATAGTTTTTAATTGGGGCAAAGGTCATACTCCTGAGTCATTTCAATTAAGCAGTGGTAAGTGTGGAGCATTGTAAGCCTACATAGACCTGTGCAGAATACTTTATTTCCATTTTGTAAATGAGCGTATAGTACCAAAATCACACATATGGCACATGTGTCAGGTTAAAGGGAGCATATGGTTTTGGTTGAGACCTACAATGTAATTTCAGGTTTCTAACATTTTTTGATGAGATAATGAGAAACCTCTTCTGAAAATATTTCTGCTTGCTGTATGTTCTAGTAGTTCGTGTCTTGATTCCGCAGAATTAAAAAACATGTGAAGCTCATCTCACCCGGCTAAGTGCAAAAAATTACTCGCACAAAAATATCCATGTTTACAATTAATCAACATGTTCTGTAGAGGATAACTTTCCCCTGAACAATTACCCAGACCCTTCCCCTTCCCCTGACTCTACTCCTAAATCTGAACCTGATCCCAACCCAAACCCAAACTCTAAACCTAAACCTAACCCTAATCTTAACCCTAACCCTATCACTAACTAGTATCAAGCTGGGGGGGGGGGGGGGGGGGGGTGTCCTGATTATGTAATCAACATATTGCAATATCCTACATAAGGAAGGGGGAGGCAGTAATATTAAAGGGTGTGTACAGTTCTGGTCGGGGTGAGGATTTAGCTTTTAACGTTCTGCGAGATATTCAGAAACCACTCTATGAGATGTCAAAGAGCATGCAATTCTAAGGGGTATCAAAAGTTTATTTGATGAAAATCTGTTTTGAAATGTCTGAGATATCCAAAAACGAGGTGAAACAAAGAGATCCTAATAAAGGTGGGGCATGTCGCCTTTATTATTATCACTTTTGGGGATATCTCAGCCATTTGAAAAACAATTTTCATCAAATAAACGTTGAATCCTTCTCAAAATCACATGCTCTTTCAAATTTCATAAGAGGTTTCTCATTTTCTCACTTAGGAATGTTCAAAACATGAATCCCCACCTCAACCACTACTGTACATCCCCTTTAATTTCCTACTGCAACGACCTTTGTATGCAGTTTTTCAAAGACTTGCAAAACACAGGAACTGAATGCCATGTCTAATGAGGACAAAACTTTGACCTCAGTGTTTACCGTAAGATCACATTAGTCAATGTCATGGATCTCTGTGTTGTGTAGACCTGTAAATTAACACAAGTTTACAAGTGTACACGTGCACAATATTTCAGTGTTAAGTTTGTGAATGCACTTATAAGTGTGTGCAATATTCATACTCATCACAAATCACATATAATGTACTTATGTTTGTATAGATCTTCCTCATACACTTAGACTACTGAAAAAAAAAAAAAAAAAAAAAAAAAAAAAAAAAACATCTGTGGGTGTTTCAGCATACCTGGTACTTGCATACAAGGTAGAGCTCCAGAGGGTTTTTTCAGACTTTTACATTTAAACAACTATATATTGGTTGTACTGGGTACAGAGTTTCAGAATTTATAGTGTTCGGGATGAGGAATAAGAATGTTTTCAAAATTGATAGCAAATCATAATGAACAAGGATGGTGACATGGCAGAGCGTCACCTTAGGAATGCATGTGTGGGGGCTCAAGGAAGCAAGAAAGCATTCATAAATCTTACACAGAAGGTGTAATGAAATTACAATTAACTACTATATTTCTGACATATATGTGAGCCTCTATGTCATCATCCTTGTTCAATGTAATGTTTTGGTTTTTCAGAGTATTGATATAAACCTGCTCGAGGACCACAATAAATTCTACAAATCTATACAATGGAGCTGTCAATTTATGTATTACATGATGTGAAATTATGAAAACCATCCTGGACTTACCCTTTATGTCTGGACAGAATAAGAGAGTGAAATGTAATGAAGGTCAAAGCAGAGGCCCACTTTTGTTTTGTCACTTTTATTATGCATGAACTCAAGGAACTGGTCTGTGCTTTAATTCTCTTTCACACTTTGAAATTTTATCAAACAAGGCAATACTACAACTACAACGTACTTCTTCTTCTTCATCTTGGCAATGATCAAAATGATTTCTGTCTTTACTCAGGTGCCGGTGGCCTGCAAATTGTGCAGATGTGGCCATTCATTCTTCAGCAAACGATTGATCCAGTCAAAAGCAGATGGAGGTAGTTATTCCTTGATATGGTACAATTTTCCTAATTTGTGAATGTAGGTTGGGGTCATTCATACAGATGATAATGCTAGTATGAGTGCGTGCATTATGATGATTGTAATGCACTATATCACTACATTCACATTATTTTTGTTATACCAGTACATATTCATTTTGCTATGCTTATTCCAAATCAGTTTTTGAACAAAAAAAAAGGTACTGTATAAGTGGAAATTTTTAAGGTGTGGAAATTTGTGCGCAATTCGAGGAACCAGACGCTAGCGTGAGAATAAAAGCATGCGAATATTTTTGCATGCCATATGTCCCAGTAGTTATGCAAAATTGCTCTTACGGGGCTGAGTGCGAATATTAACTCATGTGAAAATATCCACTTTTACAGTACTTAGATTGTAAATGAGAAATTTGTTGGTGTGTGAATTGTTCCTTGTTTAACTGGGTCTCTCTTGTTATCAGTATCTAGTATTTCATTTTATACGAAGATAAAAATGTAAAGACTTCCAAACTACATTTCAAATGCAGGGTCAAAAGGTCTAATCTGATAATGATTTTCCAACATTCGCCAAGGAAGGAGGTTAATATGTTTTCATCAGTGTTTGTTTGTTTGTCTGTCTGTCTGTCTGTCTGTCTGTCTGTGTGAACAATAACTCAAAAAGTTGTTGACAGATTTGGATGAAACTTGCAGAAAAGGTTGACAGTGACTCAAGGAACAGCTGATTGAATTTTGGTAGTGATCTGGGAATTTCTGTGGATTTTTGAAAGATTTCATTTCTTTTTGCGGATAGGGTCAATGAACGTGGGAGTTAAAGCAGCGCGTATTTGAGGTTTGCATACACGCTCCAAAGCGCGTTCTCTGCTAGGGCGAGGTGCCGCGCAGCTGGAAGCTGATGACGTAAACAAAAGGTATCCATTTTGGAAAATTGGACAATTTTCATCATGTGAGTTGGGGTGGAAATGACTTGCTTGGCGGAGGTCTGCGCTCTCAGAATGCTTTTCTAGATTTTCAAATGAAACTATGATGCACAGTTAAGATAATAATTTTCAACTCATGTCATATCCTAATATCATAAAGGAAAATTTTGTGAAGCATGCTTTAATGAAATATAATATTGGTGCTTTGCTACTACCGTACAGTGTATTTCTGATTTGCAAACATGACTCATTGAACTAACCAATATAATAGAATTTCTCAATGATAAGCCATACAGCTGTAGGCAAATCATGGTGCAATAAATAGAAATAGTATTTCCTTATATCTATTCACAGCAGAGTTATTGTAGAACAACTGTGGCCAAAACAAAACAAAACAAAACAAACAAGCAAATCAAAATGAATACACAATAAAACAAAACAGTCAGAAGAAAGATCCATTTTAAAAAATCATGTCTCACTGTGTGATGTGTACTCTAACCATCATATCTGTGATGAATGGAGTATATATATGCAAGATCTAGTATAGACCAAAACTGTTATGATACTGATGACCACTAGATCCAATCTGAAAGTAAAGATATGGTATGACTTCAAAACAGAAACCACAAAAAACATTATATGCTCCATCTGATACTTTCTGTTTTGCTTACTCAGCAAACAAGAACTTGTATCGATTACAGTTTACTCAACAGGAGCAGTTTGTCACCTTTCATTGGTTTCAAAATTGAGACCTTGTTGTCTTGTGAAGCAGCAATTGACTCATGTTTATGATTTAGCTTATTTTTCATTTCATCCACACTATGGGATACAAAAGTGTGGACTGGATTTCTAAAATGCATATTGGTGAGAGCTTTATGATGTGGTTTCCCTGAATAAGACTAATTACACTTTTGTAGACCTCGATCATATGAATTATTCTTAATCCAGATGAGTTCATCTCGAGTGATAATGTGCAAATCCTGTGATTATACATTGTAGATACTGTTCCAACGCTGTGTTTCTTTTCATATTACGGGTAATTTAACACTGACCCGGTACATTTGTAAGTTCAGTGAATGAGATGGCACATCTCATGGTACATTGTAGCTCAAAGGAGTCAAAGGTTTATCAGAACGTGGATCTAATATGCATGGACTGTTCACGGCAGTTTTTCTTTGATGTAATCATCGCCGCCAACACATGATTATGTGCATCTTAATGAGTACATTAAGGTGTCTGGACAATAACGATTGTGTGATCATGTATCGTCACTAACAAAAGAATCGTTTCCCCCATTTCAGTCTTGTTTCGCTGATGTGCCTTTTTCAGACGGAAATGTCTTTGAATAAATACAGATGATGAGGAGCAGCAAAACCTGAGAACATGACAAATTTTGTGTCAAAAGATGGGTAATTGCTGATTCAAACATTTTCGCACACATCTTTTAAAAGACCTTGCCTATTGGCAAGATATACCTGTTCTCTACCATTATCATCCATTTTTGCTCTGGAATAAGCTGCAGAAAAGTGAAATATTGAGATCACAAATGATAGTCATTCTGTCAAAATGTTAGCTTTCTTTTAGAAACTGCCTGCTTCTCCCAAACGAAATTGTTTGAGGCATGATTTCCTAACATACACCACAAGTGCACATTCACTTTACTTGATTTTTGTGAGTTATTTTCTTCTGCGCATATAGTTAGCATTAGATTTCTCAAACCTCCGTCTTGTTCTTCTCCCGGCTTGCTGGCGGCGACGATGATGGGATCAAAGCAGTGAAGCATGTTTAAAATATCTTTGTGGTGCTTTTGAGATTCACAGGTGCATGAATTAATTAATGATACAATGAATGTCCTTGTATATTGGGTCCATGATCAGAACTGCTGCTATGCCCACTGTGGAGAAATACTACACAGGTTGTTGTAGCCTTTGTCTGTGAGCATGTGCATATTGCATATCCCTGGCCTTAGCGCACAATATCTGTTCTAGCTGGAAAGTCCATTCATCAAATCTTGGCTTTAATATTGTGCCCTTTGAGGTGAAACCTCTCTCCTGTCATGTGAGCCCCCTCTCCTGTCATGTAAGCCCCATGCCACCAGGCCCCTTGTTCTTTTCTTAATAATGGTTCCTGCCCTTCTGTAAGATTCTTTGCAAAAATGTTTTGATCATGCATAGATTAAAATGTCATTAGATCCCGTTTGCCTCATGAGAAGAAGAGTGACTGATTCCATTGTGTGATCAGCGTGGTGTATACATGTACATGTAGCAATTGTTCAGATGCATTCACTGTTACAGTTCAGATGTCCTGCTGAGAATTTTATTGGGGAGTCAGAGAGTACAATAGAGTCTGAAGTTTGTCGTTTCTGGAGTTGCTTGCCAAATATTTCAGGCAAAAATTTACAGCTTCCATATTCATGGCCTCTTTTTGCATACACAGTGTTCCTTTTGAAAATAATGAAGAAAAAAGAATTCCGCACTACTTTGCTTTTCTTTCATGATTGAATGCAGGACACTGTGTAGTATATATACACCAAATATATGTATGCTGCCAACTGCATTTGGGTAAATTTCCCCTCGAACACTTGGAGCCATGAAAATGTTTGCAAACATAATTCTTGATTGCAAATTCCACCTGAAATTGTCTTACAAGACCCAATTTGTGAAAAATAGGAAACTTTGTATAGAAGTCAACACCTCATATACCGGTAAGTCCACAAATCACATAATTTGACACATTCAAAGAGTCCTGCTTTTTTTTTTCTTGCTTTCATAAAATATTAATTAGCATGATGTAATTGGAAGTTATTCGACGCATCTTGCATATTATGCTTATTCTCACCAGATGATGATGGTACGGGCGTGAAGAGACGACGAACAGAGCGTGTCAGAAGGGAGAGACCAGACTACTACAGTGCCAGCGAGTTTGAGAACCATTTACGGCGGGTTGGTATCCTGAGAGGAGGAAGGAGTCTCCAGTGTGGATGCGGATATAACTTGCATGAAACATACCAAAACCTTTGCACACCTTTTTCTTTTTTGTGTTTTATGTTTGCCATACAGTACAGTGTAATGATTGTTGAAATGATGCCTGCTTAGAGACAAAAGGTTGTCTTCTAAATAATTTGTGAGTGTTTGTGTGTGGTAACATGATGAGTGTGTTTTTCCTCATAGATATGAGCTGAATGAATGAATGAATGAATACAATAAATTGTAAGTGTTAAGTGTTACGCTGTACAGCCATGACATGGGATACCTTTTTCTGTGTCATTGCTCAGCAACCACAAGGAATGATTTAGGTATGAAAGACACTGTTCCAGTGTCTGGAGTCTCGATAGAGAATCATTATTACCTTTTTTTTTTTTTAAACCAGATCACCACAGTATTCCAAGCTATTTGAGCAAAGGTTACGGAAAGCCGGTCAACTTAAATTGCTACACACTGATCGCAAGCTTGGGTGGTTGTTGGCTGGCATCCATGTGTCTCGTGAGATTGTAGACCTGTGTGTAACAAATTATGGCAGCTTTAATATCAGTTGATAAGGATGGCTGAACAGCAACCTCTGCTTTCATGCATGACTAATGCTATCATGTCACAGCTTCTCTTGCCATTTTCAGTAGTAGATCGACTGGATGTTGTGTTATATGACAGGATGTTATGTTATATGACAGGATGTTATGTTATGTAATACGATGAGGTAGTGTAGTGTATGATTTTTCTGTAGCGTAGTAACAGTTCTGATATCCGAGAATTTTTAAGTGCATTCAATTATTATGTTGTGTATTAACAACATTGAATATGAATATAATGTATGTTTAAATGCCAGTGTAGCAAATCCTTTGATGCAAATTCATATGCAAATTAAAAACATTGCAGTGTATTTAAAGTTAAGCAACTTTCCTAAATAGGGTGACTTGCACTCTCTTTGATCAGCATTCACATTATTATTAGGATTCAAAGTACACAAGAATATTAATTCTATCAACAGACCTGGTGCATGCATAGTGTGGATATCAAAGTGTTTGACTTCACATATATATTTTTTTTTTATTGGTAAATAATCTGATTTAGTGCTTGCACTTGGGTTTTGACACAATAGAAGGCTTTTAAGAGACGTTGGTCTATCAGTGAAGGCAGAAAGTCAATCTGTGACTAGAAGAAATTGGGGTGTCTGGTCTATTTCCATTCATTCAGCCACATTTGATATGATTTTCTTTCAACAAAAGATGATCAAAATGATTGATGTCTTGATGTAATCACCCATCATGATTCTTGTGAAGTTCAAAGTCAATATGTGTGCCCTTTAGTGTGTGCATGTTTTATCCAGTTCTGCTTCAATAATCAATTCTGCAAGTTAGAGGCGCAAAGGGTAAGCAACATTTTTCTACCTTGAGGCAAATGTTACATTTAGTGTGATATGCGGTTCTATGTTGTTATTGGTGTTCTAATGAATCTGTCTGCTTTGTTGTTTTCTTTTGTTTGTTTCTGCAGATATCCACCTCCAAGTCAGGGGACAAAGGTGATGACAAGTCGAAGAAGAAGAAAGTGAAGAGGGGTCGACCGAAGGGGTCACAGAATAAAAACAAAGATGGTACGAGTGCTGGTATGTCAGGTGTCGGTATTCTGTATTCTTCTATTTAAAGGACAAGTTTGCCTTCATTAACATAAAGATTGAGAGAATGGAGCAATATTAGTAGAACACATCATTGAAAGTTTGAGGAAAATCGGACAATCCGTTCAAAAGTTATGAATTTTTGAATTTTTTGTGCAGTCACCGCTGGATGAGAAGACTACTGCAGTGTATGATGTCATATGTGTACAACAATATAAGGAAAATGTAAAGAGAATTTCACAAAATTTCATCTTTTGAAAAAAGTATACATTCCCTTGACTCGTTACTGACATATGTTATGGGTAATATTATTCCCATTGTCTTTAGAAAGAGGCAAGTCAAGTGCTCTTTTGTTGCGAAAAAAGTGAAAATATGTTGAATTTTCTTTACATTTTCTTTATACTGTTGTACTCATATGACATCACGAGCCTTAGTAGTCTCCTCATCCAGCGGTTCCAACACAAAAGTTTTAAAAATTCATAACTTTTGCATCGATTGTCCAATTTTCTTCAAACTTTCACTGATGTGTTCTACTAATATTGCTGTATTCTCTTAATCCTTATGTTAATGAAGGTGAACTTGTCCTTTAATGTCCACTGGTTTTGTACTATTATGAAACAGTGAAAGAGCAGTAGGCATACCTTCAAACTTTACCCTGTTATCTTTTGTTTTTCAGCTTTTTTGAAAAAGAAACTTTCCTCCTTGGACAAGTGCAGAAAACTTAAACAAACACTGAAATATTCATAAGATTTGGCCATTATGTAAGAATGGTATAGAATGAACTGTTCACAAGTTTTCATTACCACAAAACGATATCCATCACTGACACATTATGTATATGGGATGAAGCGATTGTGTCACTGTCTTCAAAGTTTCCCGTTGTCTTTCAAACAAATTTTCACTGTGATCTTTTTAATGAATTGATAAAGACTAGAAATCATATCCTCTACATTGAAGTATTCTGAAGTGTCAATGACTTTATGATGAAAAATCTCTATTTTTCTTTTCTTTTTCATTTTTTTTTTTTTTTGGGGGGGGGGGCATTGGTGTAGGGGTGGGAAGAGTTGCAAAATTATTTTACCCAAAAATAATTTTTCATGGTATACATGTCTTATTTTCAGGCCGATATGAGAGGTGCAAGGTCATGACATCACAAATTTATCTTATTCTGTCTCAAAATCATACTTTTTTGTTGTTGTTTTACCATGTGACAGTCAATTCAGATTTGTGTTGCTTTTCCCCCGTAGGTCTGGGTGGGCGTTCAAGATTTTGACAAATTCTTATAAGTACAGTGTGTGATATGCCTCACTTGTGATGATGTATGCACATGCATTCAGATCAGATCATTACTCTATCTGATTTGCATATATGATAATGGCTTTAGTATATCAGTGTTTCATTGAAGCATATGGAACTTTGCAGTACATTTAACTGTACTTCATGTCTGCGTGTTGGATATTGCTGGTACTTATTGAAGCCAACTTAAACATGGAGTGGAATCGTGCTGGATGTTCACCAATTTTTACACATCCATTCAAATTGGCAAGGCATTTGTGCAACTTGCACCAATTTGGTGTTCGTACAATAAGTCCTGAGCAAACATGTATTATTGATGCATATTATTACTGACAATTTGAGGATTCGTACAAGAAGTCCCCGAGGTAAACATGTATTATCGATGCATACTGTAAAACATGATATATTCGCGGCATGAATTTTTCGTGAATTGGAGCCGACGGCCTTTTTTGCAGCATGAAATTTTTGCGAACTGCCACTGACATTCAATGCATATAGTGCAGACAAGAACTTTCACGGGCATTTTAATTTTGCGAATCTTGGCGCTCGCGAAATTCGCGAAATAAATATGCATGCGAACATTCCTCGTTTTACAGTATTACCGACAATTTCAACCAATAGGCAAATCATCACTGGACCAGCAAAATCTTGTATGTCAATTGTTTTGAAAATCACTTTTTGGATGGATTAATTGTCAGATGATCAGTTGAGTGAAGTCCTGTCGAAATCTTGGCTGTCTTACCCCATAAATGAAGCCACCAAGGCATGTCAGAGGGAAGGTGATCCCATTTGTTGTAGTGCTTTGACTGCCATGCTTTGTTTTGTTTTGTTTTGTTTTGTTTTGTTTTTTGCTATCGTGAGCATTCAGCATTTTTGAGATACAAGATTTTGTTGCCACAAAAGCGAAATGCAATTTTTGAAAATCATAGAATTACATGTAAATTTTTAGGTGCATTCAAGATGAGTGCTGCTTTTAATACTTTCCGGTAACACCATTGAAGTGTTGTTTTGGATATTTGTCTTTGAACGCGTCAGCAAGTTTGGCATCGCCAGCAGTTTCCAATCAGCTTTGATTCGTTTTCACCAATATTGGAAAACAGCGAAAGCAAGAAACAAAAGGGGAAACTCAAACTGAAATTGCCCTTTCTTGGAAATGCTTCTTCACTCACCAGTATGTTTACTATTTGACTATTAATTTTGTTCTGACGTTTCCTCAATTTAAAGTCAAGCACTCATTCTCAGCGATATTGGATGTTTGGATTTACAGAACAGAAGGAGAAAGATAAGGAGATTGACATGTACGCCAACATCCCCACGGACAAGGCCTTCATCTACGCAGTGGTCCTGGCAGAAATCAACGAGAAGATACAGAGCCAGACGTTTAAGCTGCCCGCCAGCCCGGGTGAAGTCGCAAGCACATCCAGAAAGGGGCTGCCGGAGAAGGCGTGACACTTTGGGGCATTGGAGGAGCAAAACTCTTTCAGCTCCGTTTGTTTTCCATCTGCTCTGCCTTGGTTGAGGGCCAGTGGCATACTGAACCGGACTCTTTGAGATGTAGAGCTGGACTTGGGAACCTGCGTGCAATTTGGCGTGTGGGAGCCACATGCACCTGCCGAGAGTGCGCTGAAACAAGTGGGAGGCTCCTCACCAACAGTTAGAGGGCGCTCTTTCCCTCCGCACTTGGGTGTGGCTCCATGTTGGACGAATCTCTGGAGATGTCTAACTTTCAAATAAGATTCTGGAGTGCCTCCAGCAGCTGTATCTTCTGGTTTGGTACTGGCGGCCGGGCTTCGGTGTGTGGAATTCTCTCAAAAGAGGGGTTTGTGTAATAGAGGCAGCACATTTTGTCAGTGCAAAGGAGGAGACTTGAAAAGAGGGCAATTATAATCCTTTGCATGCGTGAATCCTATGTGCCATGAACCGCCTGTATGGGACACTGCCACAGGTCACAGTCAAAGGGTTATGCCGTGTACTGTCTGACACTCTTGTTGCTGCTAAGCATGTGTATGTGTAAGAAGCAGTCATTTGAACTGCACTGGAGGAAATTTGTGTTGTCACCAAAAAAATTATGGATTTCACTTGTCACTGCCCTATGGTGTTTCTCACTTCATGCGACCTTTGTTAGTATTTTTCAGACCCACTGCTGCACATGTATGTAATCCTATGCAAAATTGTCTTGATGTAATGTCATAATGAATCAGCACTATTACTGCCCAAGAATAATGGAGATACTCACCATGTAATGCATGTAAACAGTTTAGTTGCCATTGCTAAGTCTACAAACAGTTGTCAATTCCACATAATCACTCCAGTACGAGAATTCCCCTGTACTTGTATCATCAGTGTCATGCATAGTGTTGCTGGTTATATTTGTGTCTTGTTGCCATGTAGATGAGATAGAAGTTGCTAAGCGCTGAATTTCTGATTTGCGGTATTTATAAGTTTTCTTCCTCTGTGCTGTGCTATTCAGTGATATGTGATATTTCTCATTTTGTTTCCAAAGTAATTTCTGCAGTGATAAAGCCGACTACCACACAAACATTTGAAAAAGATAAAAAAAAAAAAAACAAAGAAAGAAACCTTTTAAGATAGTCAACGGTTTAAGAGTTCAAGCAGGCCAAACAATAGGTATGAACGTGAACTGTTTGTGTACAAAATAAACAGCATTTTTAGGTGGTAGTATTTACAGAATTAACCACACTAGGTCAGTTTAGAACACGGTATGTAGTAACAAGCTTCACAAAGGCTTCAACATTTAGTCAAGAGATAGCTTTGATATCACATTTAAGATCTTCTATTTGATCGAAAGTCAAATTCTTATTTTAAGCCCAAGCATCTAATACATGTATCACAGTTGGTTCAGCTTTTGCACCCACAACTTTCTTTATCTGGGCATCATAATGACAGAGGATTTTCAGTTGAGAAAAGCATCAGGTATGATTATCTTAAAAATTGCAAGACTTCCTTCCTTTCTAGCATCTGCAAAATTGGAAGGGCATCCCACTCCAGAAGGAAAAATGTCAGTTTTGTGGAAAAAGCGAGAATATATGCAACTGGAAATCAGTGGTACAGTACATCTCTCCTTTTCTCTGATGAAAATCATGATTGATACAACCTTCTGTCACTTTGTTTCATTCCTGTGAGCCTTTTCACCAAGAAACAAACCCCAATCCCATCTCAGAAACTCTCTCCTTGCTGTTCAGCTGC